>CM030369.1:73219089-73290976 GCA_003604175.2 Clonorchis sinensis | reverse complement strand
CACCACCAAAGAAGTTACATTTACGTTAAACAGTTGCGCCGACCTCAAGGCGCATAATGCATTTATCCACAAAATCTTTAGCATTGGAGAAAATCTTTTTACCTAAAAATTTATTTTGTTGTATGTATGCGCAAACCAGAACCACCCCAATCTACCCTCATTTTGTTGCCATTTGTTTTAACTGATCCCCCTTAACGATTGTTAGCGCTCAGTTAATTTTTACCTTGCTGTTCTAGGGCGTCAGAGGTGACCTCAAATATGTTTGTTGAAAAATTGCGGGCTGTAACCTTCCTGTCCTTCACAACGTTTGGGACAGCGTTAAATGGGTCCACGAAGGGTTACTGTGGTGTTTGTGGGTTCATCCAGTAATCGAAGCACCAGCGCCGTTCTGCCTTACGAATGGGAGTACTACAAATGCAACAGGCGGCTTGAAAGACAAACGCAAAGTCCAGGAATCCGAAAGAGCTAGTAAGCTGAGCGTGTTTTCTAATGACAAACAGTAGGCGAAGCACTGGCTGTCCAGTGCATTTTTGTGTACGGAGTCAGTAGAACCTTCTCTAGGTCACTTCTTGTTATTTTGAGGAGGACCATAAGGTTTTATACTTTTGTACGATCGTCCTCCGGTAAATCGATGACTAACTAAATAGGAGTCGGACACCTGCAGGGCTTTGCCGAAGTATGGTCCGCCATCGTATGAAGTGGGGCCGTTTGCGGCTGATGAAATGGACAAGGGCCTTATCTTCGATCTTGGCAAAAGTTCGGGAAACCGGACGCATGCTTGTGCAGTCAGGGTAAGGTCACCATAGCCGCATATTCTTCCCTAACCAGTATCTGATAACGTTGTTTTGCCGCTTTCCAGGGGTAGTAGATGTTGGGGAACGCACAAGATAGACGGGTTTAGTTAAATTTTTCTAAAGCAACTAATATCTAACCTGTGAGTACAAGCTCTACGCCTTCCTAATCACGGATGGCATAGGTACCGGGCGTCCGGCTATATATACCTTCGTGGAAAACGGACAGTTTTCTATTCCCAAACTGTTCGGTATATACTGGGAAGTGATTGGCGAGGAGTATTGAGTGAAAAATGCTGTCCTGGACAAGTTGGTAGCACAAATGCGGGTCAGTAATATTAATGTATGGTTGTGACCTAATATTGTGCAACTTACACATTAAGAAAACTACCAGGAAGCATGTAGGTAGCATATAACATCCTTATATTTTTTGTCACAGACACACTGTGAACAGGCGGCACATATTCCACCATGTGGTTTTCCTGGACAATACCGTACAGTAGTCTTTTGTTTATCATATTACTAGCACACAGATTCCGACATGATCTGCAACTGTTGTGCCGCACAGACCCACGATTTGTCTTTTGCCTTACCACCCACTGGTTGTACACCACCCGTAAATGGGATAAATACACATACTCCGGGATGCTCAACTTTGGTAATGTGACCGAAAACCACCTGGAGAATGCGAATGGCCACCTGAAAAACCGGATGCGTCACTCAGACACACTGGAGCAATGATACAAAGGGTGTACCGGCACGCCCAGTGGCTAGTTTGGGAGTGAGATGTATACATTAATCGCTGCGGCCGACGGGAAATCTTGGGGGCGACGGCTACGTTCTGAACGAGTCTGTCGAGTGACTATGTATGCATTTTACCTCTTTTTGAGGCACTTGGGACTGCCACCCTAAGGCTGCACTATCGTAGCGCTAGAACAAACAAGGTGAGATTGACCTACGGTAACTAACTTATAGTTCCTGATGCGAACACCCAGGTGCTACCAGACGGTTGACAGCTTTGCTGAAAAATTTACAGGTTCCCTTTTCCAGGCGACGTGTCTCCCCTACATTCATTTATTCTCTGTATTTAGAAACCAGTCGGTTTCAAGTAGTAAGAAACATACTTCATGCAGATTGTTTGGTCTGCTTCACCACCCACCCGCTGCCTGATAATAATACCAACAATAATGTTTATTTCCAACTAGTGGATGGCACACCGTCAGGCATGATCATACGGTCAGTCAGAATAAAACACGACTGTGGGTCGCGCGAAAACATAAACATAAACAGTGTAGATTTGGTCACGCTTAAACAGGCATATGAAAGGAACCACAGGTACCAGGGGTTTGTCCTACTTTTGGGGGGAACATACCAAGCTGAGACAAGAGCAGATCGTTAAGATTTGAAGGTAGCAGGCGAAAACAGAACGAGGAAGAGCAAAAAGGAGGCATCCTGCCCGGCAAATGATAAGAAAACTTCAAATTGAAAAAATGCGGACCCAGGACAACAAATCTGGTGTGGTAACAGGATTGCCACGATCTGGCCGGCCAATTTGAACTAGAGTCTAGAACCACCGATGAGGCCTATTCGGCCTTGGACAGTTGGGCTTATGGCGTGGGTCCAAAAAGCAGAAATGAGGATGTTGAAATGGAGGAATCAGCAATACGGATATGTGGTAGCAGGAATCTCATAATCACGGTGCACATTGAAACTTTAGAGACGCACTAGTGTCGCTTTTCTAGTGGATTCGGGTATAAAAGTTTTTTGGGGAGTTGGTGCTAACGGACAAGACGGTACGCGATCTGGACAGAAAGTGACCGACTTTGTGAGGAGCACGATATGAAAGTCAAGAAGATGTTTATAATCGAACGGGAGGTTTAACGGTTTAGAATGAACGGTTACCGCAGGCGGCTGGGAGCAGGTGAAGAGTTTGGTCGCAGGTTTTGGGAGACCATCGTCTAAAGTAGGAAGTGAATATTGCGGGTTCGCTATCTAACTGGATTTGGAGGTGCCATGCCATCATTACAGTGACATACTTCTGTTTCTGGGCGACCTCGTGATGGACGTCATTTTTGAAGTATTTGGCCTGGGATGTGCAATTCTCTTGGCAGCGGGATTTTTTGGGAGTTGGTCCAGGGAATCCGCTGATGTAGAAGAAAGCCACTGTTAGGTCGCGGGTATTTTCTGGTCCAGATAAGGATCTCTTCGTGTGTAAAGCACGGGTCAGATGGAGTGGATAACGGCCACACAGAGCGTCCTACCAGAAGAAGCCATACTCCTTACACTTGATTCCAAGCCACCACCGACAGCTTTCGACGGCCTGCGTAAACTGTTGAATCGAGTGTGCATTAGCTGTGTAGAGAGGCAGCTAGAGGAAAGAGAGGACGATGCTTTCGTGTGACTCATACAAGGCCCATCGGCACCAAACTGTCCATCTGCTAATAAGACCCCAAGCATGGCATGTAAGTCTCGTAATTTTCAAGACCTTATGGTCAGTAGGCAATAAACTATAAGAAATCACGCAATGACAATCAGCCGTTGAAGATGACGTTGTGTAAGCAAGGTTTTAGGACATTGTCGCCTCCGAAGGGCTCCCTTTATACGGCAAGTGTTACTTCCTGTTTTTCATTCGCCTGCCTCATCGCGATATTTCGATAACCTTAGTTGTATCTACCTCTCGTTTCAGGAAATCAATAGCTCAGTGGACACTGCGCACCAAGAAGGACAAGTTTCCAGGTATGGCATGTGTACTACACTATACGACCAATATAATTCAGTTGTACAAACTGGAGGTTCGACGTTTCTGTTTGGAGATGGATGGGTGCGCGTAGGGTAGGGTATGCGTTGACCAAATCTTCACACTCCGTCAGATGCTAGAACAACGCCATACGTACAAACCACAGTTTTAGCATTCCTGTATTTCCAAGACGCATTCGACTCGGTTGACCGGTCTGTTCACCCTGACACCAAGGAATGCTCCGAAATATTGTGAACATAATAGGTTCTTTATATTCTCAGAATTGCGGACATGTGAGAGTATACTGAGAGCTGTCCGGAAGCTTCCGTACACAAGGCGGTGTCCGTCAGGGGTGCCCAATCTCGCCATTCCTATTTAGTTTCGTGATCGATGAGATAATGAGAAGAACGCTTGAAGGTCTTCAAAAGCATCATCAAAGACAGCAACATCAGTGTTGACACTGATGCTTCACTGCCGTACAACCATGAAGTTCGTCTAGTTTCATATGCATATATATATAATTATATATAAAAAGCCCTAGAGTGAAAAGAAGAGAAAAAGAGTGGATGAGGGAGGGGACCTAGTGCTGGCCTATGTCAAGCATTCTGAGGTGCCTACACCTCCAACCGCTCAATCAGACAATCTGGAAAGAAACTGACAGCATGAACGCCACTGACATCGATTAGCCGCCATTTCTTGCAACGTCTCCAGCCAAGCACAGGCGGGGTCACGGGGACCCCATCCTGGAAGGCGTACAGCACCAACAACACCCAAACTCTTCGTGATCTCTTTCACGCCTTTCTGCCAAGTCATGCGCTGTCCACCTCGCGGTTTGCGCCAGTCTGAAGGAGGCACGGAGAACAACACTCGCCTCGGTAGACGGTGTTTCGGCATGCGTAGCACATGACCGAGCCATCGTAGTCGGTGGTGCTGGATGATTTCCCCAATTGATGTACCTGCAGCACAACCAAATACCCGTTTTCTAATCACCTCGTTACTAACACGCTGACGCCATCCAAAACCAGCCACGCTTCTGAGGCATCGGTGGTCGAAAACCTGGAGACGCCTCACATCATCTGTCCGTAGAGGCCATGTCTCGCACCCATACAACAATACAGCCCTTACTGTAGCCTGGTACACACGACCCTTAAGATCTAGTGAGATGCCTTTTTGACGCCACAAGTGACGCAAATTAGCAAACGTGATTCGAGCCTTTGAGATTCTTGCACTGACTTCATCAGACACACTTCCGTCAGAGCTAATACAACTACCGAGGTATGTAAAGTTTTCCACAATCTCCAGTGATTCTCCTTGAATTTTAAGGGATATGTCCGGAGACTGCACGTTCTGAAGCATGACTTTGCACTTTGAAGGTGCAAGGCGCATGCCAAAAGATGGTATGATGGTGGTCAGTCTGTTCAACAGGGCTTGTGCTTCACTTTCGTCTTCAAAGATGAGGGCGATATCATCTGCGTACTCCAGATCGACAAGGCTCTCACCAGCAACGATTTGAACACCGGGGTTTTGAAGACCTTCCAGCGTTCGCCTCATTATTTCATCAATGACGAAGTTGAACAAGAATGGAGAGAGTGGACATCCTTGTCTGACACCACTTTTTGTAGGGAAGCTTTTGGAGAGCTCGCCATACACTCTCACCCGCCCAGAAGTATGTGAATATAGGGATCGGATTATGTTTACAAACTTCTGGGGCATACCCTGTTGAGCAAGTATATTTAACAGCACTGACCGATCGACAGAATCAAACGCACCCTTGAAGTCAAGGAACACCAAGATTGTGGGTCGTCTGTACATGTGGCGTTGCTCTAACACCTGACGGAGTGTGAAGATGTGGTCAATGCAGCCTCTACCCGGTCGAAATCCCGCTTGATTCTCACGAGTCAAGGTTTCGCGTGCCATCGTAAGACGACGAAGAATCAATGACGCCAGAAGCCTTGTCACAACAGGAGTCAAACTAACACCTCTGTGGTTGCTACATTCACTGCGAGTACCCTTTTTGAAAATGGGCACTACTATCGATTCACCCCAGTTGTCTGGGACGGTCTCTTTCTCCCAGATAGACCCAAATAGTCTAGACAGGCACTGGCTGAGGAGCCCACCGCCATCCTTGAAAAGAGCAGGTGGAAGGTCGTCAGGACCAGCAGCACGATGACGCTTGAGTAGAGAAATACACTCGGACACTTCTGAGACCGAAGGCGACTCCATATTTACGGTCCAGCTTTCTGTTGAAGGCCAGGATTCTGGATTGGAGGTAGCAGGTGGCCAGCTGAATTGCTGTTCAAAGTACTGTGCCCAGCGGTCCAGACGTTCTGCTTTATTGCATATCAGGGAGCCATTTTGGTCTCTGATTGTTTCGCTGACAAGAGGTTTTCGAGGACCAGTCGAACGAATCAAATGGAACAGCCTGCGCACATTTCCAGCATTCTTTGCATCTTCCATTTCTTGGGCCTTTCGGGTCCACCAAGCTTCTCGGTCTGCACGGACACTCAGTTTCACTTGGCGTCGGATGATGCGTCGGGTGGAGTTGTGGTGGCGGCCAGGGGGAATCTGTCGCCGGGTCTCCAGCAAAGACACGGTCCTATCAGAGATCCAGTGTTTGAAAGAGGTTGGCTGGGTTGTACCGCAAACAGACGTTCCAACCTTGAGTAGCGCTTTGGATATCTTTTCCCAGTGGCCGTTTATATCCGACATCGTACCGTCCGGCAGGCTTTCGACGAGCTGGTTTTGATAGTTTCGTTTGACTTCTGGATCCACTAGCTTCTCAATGGCTAAGCGAGGTGTGCGCGTTTCGGGTACAACCCCGGTGTTCAAATAGCCTCTGACGAAGATGTGGATCTGGAGTATGCAGGCGATATCGTTCTCGTCTTTGAAGAGAAGAACAAGGTACAGGTGTTTTGGATGAATCGACCAAACTCATTCCGTCCACCACAAAATTAAGGTCATGCTCGTGGACATGCAGTCACTGAACATACCACTTACAATCCAGGGACGTTTTACATACCTTGGAGGTTGTGTTAGTTCTGATTTTAATGTGACAGATGAGGTAAATGCACGAATCTGCAAGTCTCGGGTCGCGTTTGCTAATTTGAGATACCTATGGCATCAAAGTGGTGTATCCCTGAATCTCAAGGGACGTGTGTCAGTCTACCGTGCTGACTGTTTTGTCGTTTGGCTGTGAGACTTGGCCTGTTCGGGCAGCGAAACTGAGACGTCTTTAGGTGTTCGAGAATCGATGTATCGACCATGGCTTTTGTGGGTTGATGCCAGAGAATCCGTAACGAGGCGATTAGAAAGCGGGTTTTCGGTTGTGCAGCGGGAACTCCCACTGAAGGGTTTATCCAGCACCAGAAGCTGCATTGGTCAGGCCATGTATTGCGTGCGCTGAACCATCGTTTGCCGAAGAACTTGCTGTTTTCCGTGCTCAATTTGGAGTGACGGGACCAGGAAGTTGATCAACCCTTGAGCTAGCAGAGAGATATGAAAGCGCTTGCGAAACGTTTGGGCGCTGTTGGTGCTACTCGCCTTCCAGGATGGGGACCACGTGATAGCCGTTGCGCCTGGTTGGAGACGCTGCAAGATCTGGTTGCTGATCGTTGTCAGTCACGTCCTTTTTGTCAGTTTCTATCCAAATTGCCTGAATGAGTGTCTGGAGGTGTAGGCAACTCGGAATGATTGTAGGAAGCTTGCACTAAGTCGCTTCCCCATCCGACTTTATTTATTATTTCGCAACAAGACTCAAATAAATTGTGGTTGTACAGCAGCGAAACATCAATGTTGAACACTGATATCTTGCTGTCCACGATGACGACCTGTTGAACAAGCGGACCACCTTCATTCCATCTTTCAGCATGCGCTTTGTAACTTCAAAGTGCACAGTTGTCCTTCAAAACGTGCAGTTTTTGGGCATACTGTATACAATTTAAGGAGGAACACGGGGGCTTGTGGAGAGTTTCGCGTAACTCGGTAACTGTATTGGCCCTGATGGAAGTGTCTGGTGTAATCAGTGCACGGATCTCAGAGGCCAGAATTACGTTTTTCACTTTGTGTCAATTGTGGCGTGATAATGGTATATCGCTGGGTCCCAAGGGTCGCGTGTACCAGGCTACAATAAGGGTCGTGCTGTTGTGTGGTTGCTTGACGGTTTCTGGGGACAGGTGATGCGACGCATGTTAAGGTTTTTAACCGCCAATGCCTCAGAAGCGTTGCTGGTGTCCGATGGCGTCAATGAATTCGTAACGAATTAATCAGAAAACGGTATTCGGTTGTGCGACAGGTACTTCAGTTGGGAAGTCATCCAGCATTAGCGACTACGATGGTTAGGTCATGTGCTACGCATGCCGAAGCACCGTCTACTGAGACGAGTTTGTTCACCGAACCTGCTTCAAAATGACGCAAACCACATGATGATCAACGTATGACTTGGCATAAGGGTGTGAAAGAGATTACGAAGATCTTGGGTGTTGTTGGTGTTGTACGCCTTCCAGGATGAGGTCCCCGTGACTCCTGAGACATTCCTCCTCATCATCATCAAAGGTGGCAACGTCAGTGTTGATACTGATGCTTCACTGCCGTACAACCATAAGGTTAGTCCAATTATATATAAAGCCCTGGAGTGAAAAGAGAAAAATAGTGGGTGAGGGAGGGGACTTAGTGCTGGCCTACGTCAAGCGTTCTGTGGTGCCTACACCTTCGAGCGTTCAATCAGAATCTGGAAAGAAACTGACAGCACGAACGCCACTGACATCGTTTAGCCGCCATTTCTTTCAACGTCTCCAGCCCAACACAGGCGTGGTCACGGGGACCCCATCCTGGAAGGCGTACAACACCAACAACACCCAAGATCTTCGTAATCTCTTTCACACCCTTATGCCAAGTCATACGTTGATCATCATGTGGTTTGCGTCATTTTGAAGCAGGTTCGGTGAACAAACTCGTCTCAGTAGACGGTGCTTCGGCATGCGTAGCACATGACCTAACCATCGTAGTCGCTAATGCTGGATGACTTCCCAACTGAAGTACCTGTCGCACAACCGAATACCGTTTTCTGATTAATTCGTTACGAATTCATTGACGCCATCGGACACCAGCAACGCTTCTGAGGCATTGGCGGTTAAAAACCTTAACATGCGTCGCATCACCTGTCCCCAGAAACCGTCAAGCAACCACACAACAGCACGACCCTTATTGTAGCCTGGTACACGCGACCCTTGGGACCCAGCGATATACCATTATCACGCCACAATTGACACAAAGTGAAAAACGTAATTCTGGCCTCTGAGATCCGTGCACTGATTACACCAGACACTTCCATCAGGGCCAATACAGTTACCGAGTTACGCGAAACTCTCCACAAGCCCCCGTGTTCCTCCTTAAATTGTATACAGTATGCCCAAAAACTGCACGTTTTGAAGGACAACTGTGCACTTTGAAGTTACAAAGCGCATGCTGAAAGATGGAATGAAGGTGGTCCGCTTGTTCAACAGGTCGTCATCGTGGACAGCAAGATATCAGTGTTCAACATTGATGTTTCGCTGCTGTACAACCACAATTTATTTGAGTCTTGTTGCGAAATAATAAATAAAGTCGGATGGGGAAGCGACTTAGTGCAAGCTTCCTACAATCATTCCGAGTTGCCTACACCTCCAGACACTCATTCAGGCAATTTGGATAGAAACTGACAAAAAGGACGTGACTGACAACGATCAGCAACCAGATCTTGCAGCGTCTCCAACCAGGCGCAACGGCTATCACGTGGTCCCCATCCTGGAAGGCGAGTAGCACCAACAGCGCCCAAACGTTTCGCAAGCGCTTTCATATCTCTCTGCTAGCTCAAGGGTTGATCAACTTCCTGGTCCCGTCACTCCAAATTGAGCACGGAAAACAGCAAGTTCTTCGGCAAACGATGGTTCAGCGCACGCAA
Organism: Clonorchis sinensis; assembly: GCA_003604175.2. Taxonomy (NCBI): domain Eukaryota; kingdom Metazoa; phylum Platyhelminthes; class Trematoda; order Opisthorchiida; family Opisthorchiidae; genus Clonorchis; species Clonorchis sinensis. Next base: position 73,281,510 of record CM030369.1, on the reverse strand, counting down.
TACATGGCCTGACCAATGCAGCTTCTGGTGCTGGATAAACCCTTCAGTGGGAGTTCCCGCTGCACAACCGAAAACCCGCTTTCTAATCGCCTCGTTACGGATTCTCTGGCATCAACCCACAAAAGCCATGGTCGATACATCGATTCTCGAACACCTAAAGACGTCTCAGTTTCGCTGCCCGAACAGGCCAAGTCTCACAGCCAAACGACAAAACAGTCAGCACGGTAGACTGACACACGTCCCTTGAGATTCAGGGATACACCACTTTGATGCCATAGGTATCTCAAATTAGCAAACGCGACCCGAGACTTGCAGATTCGTGCATTTACCTCATCTGTCACATTAAAATCAGAACTAACACAACCTCCAAGGTATGTAAAACGTCCCTGGATTGTAAGTGGTATGTTCAGTGACTGCATGTCCACGAGCATGACCTTAATTTTGTGGTGGACGGAATGAGTTTGGTCGATTCATCCAAAACACCTGTACCTTGTTCTTCTCTTCAAAGACGAGAACGATATCGCCTGCATACTCCAGATCCACATCTTCGTCAGAGGCTATTTGAACACCGGGGTTGTACCCGAAACGCGCACACCTCGCTTAGCCATTGAGAAGCTAGTGGATCCAGAAGTCAAACGAAACTATCAAAACCAGCTCGTTTGGATATCTTTTCCCAGTGGCCGTTTATATCCGACACCGTACCGTCCGGCAGGCATTCGACGAGCTGGTTTTGATAGTTTCGTTTGACTTCTGGATCCACTAGCTTCTCAATGGCTAAGCGAGGTGTGCGCGTTTTGCGTACACCTGAAAAGCGCAATGGAAAGCAGCAGCGTACAAGTGCTGGTGTTCCAGAAGGAGTGACGGGCGGTGGTCGACCGTCGCCACCGATAACTGATGGCGATGTGGTCTATTTGGATTCGGGGCTGGTTTGTTGGTGGGCACGACGCTGTTCCAGAAATTCGTACTGCAAAGGGACATTCTGTGATCGGCACACGTCTGAAGTAAGCGATCCCCGTTGTCCGTAGGTCTCGTGTCCAGTCTAAGACGGCCGCTCTGTCGGACCTCAGCGGCGATTAGTCTACCTACCTGGGCGTTCATGTCACTAGCAACCACAACAATATCTGAACTTTTAGCCTGTTGTAGATGGGCACCTAGAGCGTCATAGAAACTGTCCTTGGCAGATTCAGAGCTACAATCAGTTGGGGCGTAAGCAGACACAATACACAGGGTGTGACTGACCTCACTTTCTCTAGATTCGCTCACAGATGTTGCCAAACGAACCGCACAGAGGCGACTATCAACGGGTATCCAATCAAGCAGAGACGCTTCCGCTCGTTCGCTCAATACAATACCCACCCCAGCATATCTAGCTGCAGCGGCCTCTGCATCACGAGATCTGCACAGTCAGGATCTGGAAGAGAGCGACGGGGAGATCATTTCGATCACAGTACTTACGTCCTGCGTCCTTGTTTCTGACAGACAACATACATTAATGCAGAGGGAACCCAGCGTACGAGCAAAAGCTGCTTGCTTCAGTGTGCAAACATTCAAAGGCGGCTAGGTAGACAGGCTTTCGGGGTATGAAAACAGAAGCTGAAGCTACATGTGATGCAGGGTGAGCAAAATGGCAAGTCCTAGTGCTGGGATCTGCGGAGAAAGCGTTCAAATTTGGATGGGAAAGGGTGGAAGACGGAAAACGTGAAAGTGTAAGAAGAGAGGCGTCAGCAGTAGCATGTTTCCGCTTACCCGCCTTGCTGTATGCAGTAATTAAGGCGACCCGGCTGATGGCACCACGTGACGGCCGATGTGGCATGAGAGTATTGTTAGCTGTAAATGTCATGGTTGTATAAGGGCTGGGATACTGTCAGGGCGCCCATACCTAGACAGGAAGACGATTAGGGTCCTCAACCAAAGCCTTTGGCTCAAAAGCCTAAATTCAAGGCAGCGGTGTTGGGCTGCAAATGCAAATACATTACCAGTTTTACGAAACACGTCGCCACACGTTCCAACCCCCAAATGGTTGGAGGGGGAGGTGGCTCATTGGTTGGAGCGCGAATTTACTGACCGGAAGATCCGTGGTTGGAACCCGACCTCTGAACCTCGACTTCCCCTGTGTGGGTTGAGCAACCTGGCAGTGTCCCAGCCCTCGTGCTTCCTTCGGGTGGTATGGCAGTTAGGCACCGGCACTGAAAGGGTGTTACAGCTGGACAGCTTGTTTTTTCTCTTCCACGGTAACCGATTGAGTTGCGCAAAATGACGTCAGAGTGTACGTTGGTTGCCGGGGCTACCACGGTGCTACTACGATGATTTTCGCACGACGTCCTTGCTTCCCTTTTCAGATTGGGATTACCTTTTACGCGTTAGACTCCACGCTCGTGTTTTTGTTGTATTCCATCCGTAATGTGGCCGTCCGGCTGCTCACCAGAGCCCGATGGTTCAGGTCGAGATGGCTCAGTGGCTAGAGTGTGAATTTACTGACCGAAAGTCCGTGATTCGAACCCGACGTCTGTCTCCCTTCTTCTCCTGTCTAGGCTTGGAAAACTTGGCAGTATCCAATCCCTTGTGATTCCTCCGGGTGGCATGGCACCGATTACAGCTGAACGATCATCTTATTATCTAGTATCCTGATAACCTTTGAAGAGTACACAGTGCAGACCCTCGGGATCGGGCACATTATCAGTTTGGAGGGATGCTATATGGATTTGTGTTGATGGTGGGCTGGTATCGCCATTTCACTCCGGTAGGTCGAGTTATGTTGTCGATTCTACTGAAAGATGCCAGCTGAAATATTCCTTAAATTATTCAGCGCATCGCTCAAGGTGACGATTCTGTAGTTGTGTTACCGTTTCATCTTCTTCGCAATTTCAGCTGACGTCTATCTTCTTTGTGTCGGTTGGTCGAATTAGTTGCTTCTGGCGAAATCTTCCTCCATCTCCTGTCCATTCACAGTCCACCAACGCTCTCTGTCATTCTTCAGTCTCCTGATTACCCGGTGTTTTAGGCATCTGCGCGCGCCATTCTGTTCGCTATTCGCCGATGTGGTTTTCTGGCAGCAATGAGATCTGATGCTCTTGAAAATATCCAGTGTTCGTCTGTTCGAGTCTGACGGATAAGATAGACAATCCTAAAAGCTGAGAGCCTAAGGTCTTTCAACCTATTCCTAACATCCTGCAACCAATTCTCCTCATTAGTCTGACTGTTTCCAGTGTCTTTCTAGGCAGATCAGCTTGATATTGTTCAGCTACTGAAACTCACCGGCTGTGGTTTTGCGTGAGCAATCTAGGAGGGAGGCCATCTGATAACCGTGCCTGCACAATAACATGATTGGAGTTAGTTTACATGCCTGCCTGTTTATTGGGATACGGGTTGAAAATGAGGTCAACTGAGAAAGATTATTGAGGGGGGAGGAAGATCCCGCTTCAGGATCTGTTACTTCAACTCCTGATGCATTATAAAGTCGGCCGTTGTTGTGAGCTCTGAAAACCGTCAAGGTTGCAGATTTCAGCGGCGGAACGTGAACTCAAAATTGTTTGGATTGAGGTTGAACCAAAGAGCCCGGCATGTCAGGGACCAGTTGGAGGGCGGCAAACATCAACCGTACTTGTTCTGTGACGGACGAAGGACTATGACCATGCGGTTTGGCGCTAAGGGTTGCAACGGCCAAAGGGTTTCATTCTGGTCGCTTCCATAGACTGGTGAAAGTCATCACAAGCGCTGGCCTTGCAGCAGAATTGGCCGAACTTGGATGATGATGGGGACTGAAGGTTACACAGTTGACACTCAGAAAGTTAGCGAACTGATCTGAACGACCTATCTGGTTTCGAACAATGTGGTAGGTTATTTCCCTGATGGCTGTGTGCATCATGTTTGTGTGGTAGGAGAAGCCGCTAGCTCGACTTAGCAAACTTCACATGTCTAATCACACTAGGTCCTCGAGCTGAGTGTGGTGGTGCTTCCTCGGGTCGTGACTGAGGAAGTGGTGGCTGTTACTCCATCACTTGGTGCTACCGGTCTATGAGAAAACATTTACGATTCATTGAATTATTATCCAGTTTGTGGCATACGTACCTTTGTTGTCTTCTAATTTTTAGTTCCAACTTCGTGCTATCTCTCCATCCATATGGAGCTGAATGATGCACACTCCCAGAAGCCCGATTGTGCGAAACCACCCCATGACCGAATCGCTTGTGAGCCTCTTAGTACGTTGCCTAAACTTGATTCAATACTTGGTTACAGCTGCTGGCTCCGCGGATATGCCGATTGCTGATATCGCGTATCTTCCCGCCTCTGATGATGGACAAAAACCAATCCTTAGCAATTATTTTACAACTGAAGCAACTTCCGAGGATCCGTTTGAGTCCGTTTTTGGCCATGATTTCTCCCCTCCAAAGGTAAGTTCTCGAACTATCCCCTTTACTCAATGCTCGCTAGTGACTGAAGTGAAAACGTTATCTACCTGTAGGCAGTTGTGGGATTTGTGGGATTTTCATTCACCTCACTCCCATTTGAGCAGCCCTCGTGTCTTGGCGCCATCATTCTGGTGAGTCCACACTAAAGGGAGAAGCGCCGTGTTTGACTTTCCCCCTTACCCTTCAGCTGTAACAACTTTTCGATGCCTAGCTGTCGTGCCACCCGAAGGAAGGACGAGGGCTGAGATACTGCCAGGTCACCCAAGCCTAGACAGGGGAAGTCAGGAGACAGAGGTCGGGTTCGAACCACTGACCTTTCGGTTTTTAAATTTGCTCTCTAACCCCTGGTCCATCTCGCCCGCTCAGTCGATCGAAGCACAAGGACTGTCACTGTGTCATTCGAGGCTTTCGGCAAACTAATTGCATCAGTTAGTCATTTACAGGTTCGCCTTATTCCAATGCGGATGGGGCACTAGTAACACATTCGCCTGCTATGCCAGACTTCCGGGTTTTAGATCCCGGCTCGACCATGGCGCTATACTGTTAGTGCGCATCAGTAAGGGCGAATCTCGAGTCCAGTTTTTACTCCGTTTAGCATGCACTTACCAGAATAATTGCGCCAGGATACAAAGGTAGGTGTCCAAGTGAGAGTGATGTGAATGAAAAGTTAACCCTTTTTCCTTGTTACTGATTTGTTCGTCGCCATGGATCAGTGGCACAAAAAAATTGCATGGTTTGCTTGCCAACAGTACTGATCCGCAACAAGGATCCCAGCATGGGGAATCCAGCTTATCGAAAACCCAGTTTATCCGTACTGCATTTTTATTATTGGACCACAGTATGATGATGATTCTACTGACAATCTAGTTTAACGGGTGACAAAATTTTGGGACCGCCCATTTTTATTAGCGTTATCTCTGCGCGTGGTCCATTGAACAGAATATTTCTTCGATCGTTGACGAATAGGCAAAAAAGGTGACTCATGTTAGTGAACTACGGTTGGAAGAAAATGATTTACACGAGGCGAGAGATGAAGATTGAGCGAAACAAAGAGGTTGGATTTGTTCCTATCGCCAAAGATGATATCAGTTCCCGTCCAATACAGGTGGTGTTGGGTCTGAAGCCTTATGAGCCAAATATCCCTCGGAAATGGTACATCTTTGAGCACTCTGTATTGTCCTCGCAAACAGACGGACTGGTCTTAGCTCTGACGCGAACTGAATCACTTACCAATCGTCTCTCTTCGGGTAAAATTTCAACGTGGTGACATTTCCTGCTTGGAGACGACTTTTTACAGCAGTTCTAAATGGTTTTATTTGTATTCTGTTGTTAAAAACTCTAAAATGCGTTACTTTTTTCTGCAGTCCTTGTCCCGTGTTGCTCCTACGCCTGACTTCAGGGGTCTGGTTGATCATAGAAAGTTGGTGAGCTGAAGCTGGCATTTAAAACCATGGCCACAAGTGATCTAGAAAAGGTCATTCCAGGCCATTCATTGCTACTCCTGGTCGATGATGGGTTCGGAAATCTTGACTATACTTATCGAACTGAACGAATATTGGATGGTTGTAAATAGACAACCTGGTTAGTTGAGATGCTCTCATAATTTCGTGGCACTGGTTTTTTCCCGTACGCTTGTTCATCTTTGGGCACCGGAAGCTGGACGCTTGACAATGGGTTCTAAGTTACCCCCATTTTAGTCTGCAACAGTTTGCTCACCAAGGATACTAGTTGTCATTGCTACTGATATTTCTACTCAGCTGTTTATCAGGTGGCAGTTGGGTAGCAGCCAACTAACGCACCTGAGGTACCAATATTTCGGTAAATTCCCGGTTTTGTGATTCTTTTGTCATTGTCCCGTGGAAACGGGCCCTTTGACGATGTGGGTGGCAGACTGCAACCTACCTGTTCTATCATAATCTAGATTTGCTGTCCTAAATCGAACCATATGATGCTTCTGGTATTCAGCATAGCTTACTTATCAGGCGTAATTCATGTTATGCTTCCAGCAAACCCTTGCACAATACATGGATGGTTTGAAGCCTCTCACACCATGTATGTCACTGGATCAGTCGACAGCTCTTCGACTGCGACAGCGTGATGCGTGGCTACCGTCAGAGTCCACACGAAAAGCCTTGTTGGATGTCAAATGCGACAGCTCCACGACGTGTCAGGAGATCAAACCGATGTTGTCTAAAGTGGACCCAGAGGGCAAAGATACTGCTCATTTCAAGGGTGATCCTTACCGCATACTGTTGCTTCGGTATTTGACGGAAGAATCGACAGTTGATGCACTCCGTCGTGTTCCTAGTTGCGCGGAACAAACTGCACCTACCATTGAAAATCTGAAGGAGTTAATCGTAAGTCCTTTAAATGATATTTCTAGAAAATTTTCTACCTTTTGGAGGCAGTCTAAACATCAGACTGATGGTTCCTAACTTTTTTCGTCACCCACATGCCATGCGACAGGCTCAGTAATCTTCACAACGCCGCCAAATATCGCGATAAAGTGGCTTTGATGGCTCATCATTGTGGTTGGGAAATCTGTTTATTCTGTTCCATTTGTTTCTTAGGTAACAGAAGTTCTAGTGAACAGTTCACACGCATGTTTAGTGGTTCAAATGTTATTTATAATTTTATACGCAGTAGCTTGCACTGAACACTACCTTAAGTGATATCTTTGCAGTTGCTTAGTGTTCCATAAACGTTTGGTGTCTGTGGAAATTGCTACTCGCATGTGGGGACATTTTCCACTCTTATTTGGTATGAAGACCTTATCTCACAGATGGTCATGATGACAAATTCTGCTAGTACTACTATCCCAGCCTTCGTGCTTCCTTCTGGCGGCATGACAGTTAGGTACCGAAAGGGTGCTACAGCTGAACGAGTACTGCAAGGCTGTGTCGGCTAGAACGAGAAATATTTCAAACTGAAACGCCGACAATTTGCAGAATACCCGCACACACCCAATAGGGCTATAGTTTCATTCTAAACTCCACCCAATACTCCGTGGTCTCTCTCCTACCAGCGCGATCCTTCGCATGGGTTTCAGAAAGTATTTCTGATGAAAAAACACATAGGTATATCTGTGCGAAACATCAGCCGGGTAACGATTGCGTAATGTGTAGATGCTTAACGTTTTTAGGACGAGGTCAGTTGGCAAGAATGCCTTTTCTGACAGTGCTTTTTTGAATAATGAAAAGCTTATCCAAAATTGTTAACTTCTAATTAACTGCATCGGGCCTGTCTACATGTTTGAGACAATGTTGTGGAAAGTCAAGACTCATCACGGATCATGATAAACGGCAAAGTTACCTGTTACACTTGTTAGGCTTTGATGAGAATAATGTAGGACTTGTTACTGACTAACCTGCGTTTTGTTCATATTCACATCGCTCTCGTTTGAACAGTCGTCCTCTTGTCCTGGCGTAATTATTCTGGTGAGTCCACACCAAAGGGAGGAAGCACTGGACTCAAGTTTCGCTCTTGTTAGAGCTGATCAGCTCTGCATATTTAATAGCCGTGCCGGGGTTTGAAATTCGGACACCTGACATGCGAGGGGAGCGTGTTACCACTACTGCACCAGCGCACTTTGGACGCATCTGAATTTTCACGTCTGAACGGGCGAACGTGTTCACACTAGAGCGTTTTATGCACCATACTACTACTCCAGTGAAGCAGCATCCGCTGACTGTAAAACGTTAGACAGTTACATTGTTCTGTCACGTTTACAAATAGGTTGTTTGGCTGGTAAACCAACGTCAGCCTTGGAGGGCGACAGCCCTGCTGTAAGAGGCGTTCTCATCGACTTTTCATTCGCTTCCATTAATGTGTCCAGATAGGTTCCGCTCCATAAGCCTCATCTCTCTGTTGGTCTTGTCATCATTCTTCACCTCGCCTAGATCACAAAAACGTAGGGGAGGATCTAATTCCTTTACCTCATTCAACACTGTTGTTTTGTCAGTATGTCGTTTTGTCGCTTTTTATTCTTGTCTTCCATGCCGAAGACTTTCAGGCTAATGTAACTTTCCAGTGTTTTACTCTTCATTCTTCGGATTCCGGCCGTCAGCAGTTTAGGAATCCATTTGATGAAGTCTGTTTTATCTGCCGCCCAACCAGTTTACGTAAGAACCCTGAAAAATATGTAACAGCTTGAATGAGCAGACAACCATCCTATCTGTATGATCACTGATGACATGCTGTACACATTCTCGTGTGACAGTCGTAACAAAAATGGGCTGTTTCTTCGCCTATGCGAGACAGTCTACGTTTCTGATGCCATGTCTTTTGGTAGTCCACAATCCAAGCAGAACCCAATACGGGCAATTATGAATTCGATGCACGAAACGGAAAATTCTTGAGGTCGTTGACGAAGATTACTGTTGGACGACAATCCCAAGCGTCGTCACAAACCCTTACAGGTAAAAGCTTTGGGACTGGCCACACGCTGCCATTGTAAGAGTCATTCGCACTTAAGCATGAGTAGCATTGCTGTAGGTTTTTAAATGGAGCTCTATCCCATCCCTGGGTACTTTACCTCGTACACCAAATTGAGAAGAACTGAATTAGACAGATTTCCTCGAACCGTTACTTCTCGATGTGATTCCTTCACTGAGGTGTTAGGCAACTAAGTTGAACGCCACATATCCACCATTCGCCATACACTTTTTTGGCCACGTTTGAGTCACATTGAGTACTGAAACCCCAAGTGTCTAGACTGCTTTTCCTGCTGCCCGGGAAATCTGGAGGCAAGCAAACTGGGAACTGGCAGCTGCAATGGCACAAAAAACGCATGGGATTACATGCAGGGATTCATTGGCCAACTGTAAGCAGCTTATAGCCAAGGACATGTTGTCGGACCATTATAAACTATCTACCCCCCGATATCGCGTTGTTGATTCACTACGCTGATTGCCATATCCCTCTTTCGTCATTTCCCACTTGTTCGGCTTCCCTGTGTGGTGCAACCCTTGGTTTTAATGTGCGACCAACCTCGCTTGATTTAATCTGTCCGGAAGTACGTGGGTGGCAGAAGGTCTGAGCGCTACCATGTGAGCGTTGTAGCATCATAGCAGACAAACCAACTTGTGTTTCTATTTAGTATCTTTCACTCAAAACTGACCTAAATCTGTACTCTAAACCGGGGACATTTTCGCGCTTGCCATTTGATATCCGGGTTTCTGTTCCGACGCTAAAACTAGATGACTAACGCCGTCTGACTATGGTCACTATTACCGGTTTTTTGTTCCCCATACGTGGTTAAGGCTCACTCATCGTTTGACGATTTAAATTGATATACTCACCACTTGGTTAGTCAACTTATCAAGCGAAAACGCATCAATCTGGACAGATACACGTACCTGCCTCGTGATCTGCTGATCTGCTCAAACCCTACTAGAAAGCTCTTAATGTATCCATCTCAACTATTGGCATAAACCCATCATTGGGTACTTTTCCAGCACTTTCCTATTAGTTTAGTTTTTGGTTCCCGGGTTCACGTGAAAGTAGAAATATTCACGTGTAAAATGATGTCTTTTGCCCCCCTAATCAACGCTTATCGTTGCTTGGCATTCGGAACTGACGCCAAACTATTAGTTACTGCACTCGTCATAACATTTCGTAAAATCCGAGCTAATCCATTTGTGAACCAGAAACTCAACGGAGATCGATAGCAACTTGAATTTTTTGACCACTTTTTGAATATTGAATTTCAACAGCCCCTAGTCAGTAGTAACCCTGGTTCAACCGAGATTTCATTGTGCAGTTAAAAATGGTCTTCCTAATAATAGATGGATTGTATTTTTTGGTCACGGTTTGCTGATCAATAGTGTGACTTACTGACACTTAGATGGGATAAATCTGGCAAACAGATGGGCTAACAAGTAGCATACAACCTGAACCATGACGTTTCCTATCCAGGTTCGAGTCTACTGCCGAGCGGACGAATGAGTGGTAGCTCGCGAGTCTAGGCTCATGTATGTCAGAATTGCTAGCGCTACTCTACACTGGGTCCCTAGTATTCATTGCCATGTTGATATAGTCTGAGCAGTCATCTCGTGCTACAGTGCGAAATGCCCACTACCGTGCTCGTTTCCAACAAAGCGACAACCTTTGGTTATATTCTAAAATACGACTTCAAAACCAACTTATTGCTCCAATTACGTTCGAACGATTTTATCCTATGTGTCATATGCTCCGTTTCTCTCACGAATACCAAATCCAAGCGGCCAAACAGCAATACTAATTCATCAGAAATCTTTATTTGAACACGGAATGGCCACTCTGGACCAGGTGCTCAATAGTTGAGCTATTGATGCTTTCCACTGTGCCATTGCTCATAGCTGCTTGGATGCCTAAACAAACGATTATTTTATGCCGTAATTGCCGGGCTACAAAGGTGCAAGCAAAGATATACGGAATAGAAGAGCTGGGTGTCTTCTTGGCATGGAACGATAAGTGGGCAGGTTTCGGCAGTCGAAAACACCCTATTGACAGTGGATGATAGCGGTTCAATTAGTAATTTGGTGACATCTTTAAGCGGCATAGATAAAATACTTTGGTGCTCTACATCCGGACAGCTCCCTTGGAGCATTAGTGTTTGTGAATGTAGGGCTCCGTGTGTCCATTTTCACTGTGGACATTTCGTATGTGATTTGTTTCACTTTCCAAGGAGTTCGCGCTGCAGATAGTTTTTGCTCGATGAAACGAGCAAAGTTACTAGATTCCTTCGTAGTAGAGCAGAATTTTGGAAGTGTGTGTGTGTACTGACCGACCCAAATAGCTTTATGTTTACATTGCCGTTATATCTTCCCGAGTCACTGCTGTGTAACACGAACGGTGATTTACCGTTTTTTCGAGTTCTCTTGTAAAGCACGGTCGCGGTTGTGCTTATTAAAGGATCTAATCAAGTCAGCCTGGTTGGTTAGCGATTCACGAACCGCAAATGTGTCATCCATGTACCTAGCTTGTAAAGTGAATTACACAATGCTTCAGGCTTGACTCTGACGACGCAAATGCCGGCTAAGTGGGTGCAAGAGAGGTCCCGTCACCGCACCATCTATTCGGCGATATTATCGATCTCACGGTTATAGCGATTGTGCGTTAAATGTGCATCTCAGAATGGGTCGTTTCAACTTTACAACAGGTACACCGATTTTTGTGCTGTTCTCCATTACATTTTCACAGGTGAATTAACGGTCACGATCAGGTGTGTTTTTGTGTTTGAAGATTCCATATCAACAGAGGCATTCAGGTCCTTCACTTGGGAAACAAATCCGAAGGTGCCCTTAACCAAGTAATTTGCTAGTGATCTCCGGACGTTTTTAGAAGTCTCCGGGGGACTACATGGGAAGCCAGAGAAAACATGTCGACTGTAGGTCGAATCGGGACGTTGATTCTATGGAGTTTTGGCAGACATACAGGCGTTGTGATTATGCCAGTTTGCCGGAGAACACTCACGATGTATAATCCAGATGCCTGTATTTTAGGATCTTGCAGGCCTTTGTTTCAATTTACTCTTGGCAATCATCTCGGGACACTTTTGTACGAAGATTTTCTTCTGTTCAAAACTGGTAGTACATTTGTGGTGTGGTTGCCCTTTTCTGGTCTGGTTCCGCTTTAATTTAATTCGGTTCATTCGTTTGGCCACAAAAATGTTAGGGGTTTTATAATTAATTCGTATAATACTTGGATATCAGCGGCCTTTTCGATACCAGGCTTCAGATCCAAAGCTTCTGTCTAATAACGTGGTTCTGTTAATAAAGGTCCCCAGTGTTTTGAAGTCATGTCTTTGATTGCCTCTGGTTCTGATCACGTGGTACAGGCTTCAACATGGTGTTGTTTGTCGGTTTAACCTTGTTGCTATCTTTGCATGTTGCTAATTTCGTATTTTAAGTCTCCCGGCCGATGAGAGCAAATGAGACGTTAACATGTCACGATGTATATCTTTTAGCTGTGTTGATTGATCGACCTTCCATGAAGGGATTTGATGGATGCTTCTATAATCGGGTTATTGAAGGTCCTGCAATAAGATCCAGCTTCTTTGTAATGGACTTTCTAAACTGTCGTCCCCAACCCTTCTGTCTCCCCGCATTTCGAACGCCATCGCTGAATTAATCCACGTTGCGATCTGCGCTCATTTTATGGGTAACAATGACTGGTCGAACGACTGAGACGATCGACTAAGAAAAGCTCCTCAAAGTACAGCCAATCACGAGATAAAGCAGTACTAAGTTATGAGGTCCTAGATGCGTGATCCGTTTCTTTTTAATATCATTGCTCCTGACCAAACCTGGACCTCGTGCACGAAAGGTAGGCAAGTACTGAACTGTTACATTTGCTTTTTCTCTGTTAGGCCAATGGATGGTACCATGCAGCACTGGATACCACACGCGGTTTACTGGCCAGTTACGGTTATGGACCGGAACAGGGTGGTGCACCACTGACTCCATTAACCACCCAGGTAATAGAAAAATTCCTTTTTTCATTCGTGTTGCCTCATCAGTAAGGTGTCTGTTTGGAACATCTGTAGTCTAACTATTCGGTGGTTGCATATTTTTAAACTTTGTCCGAAAGAGGGCTAGAGCGTGTCTGCTTGCCAAGTTGATTATTGCGTTATGAGCCCAGTTAGTGCAGCTTGCAGTCATTTAATATCCGAAAGGCTAGGTGCTGAGCGAAATGCTCGTGAATTGCTCTTATGTTTCTCAACCTAGGGTTGTCAAATTAGGGACAGGTATTGTTCAATACATTAGCTACAGGTTTCATACTGACTTTTTTATTGAGAACATTGAACCTGAATTGGTCTCGGGGGTTGTCATCAGGTTGTCAATAATTGAGCTTTTTTCTCATTTGCAAATGGCTGCCATAAGTTGATGGCATACTGAAGTGCTTGAGCTCGTTCCCCATACTAACATCTCAACCAATCGGGTTAAGACGCGGACAGTGTTGCAGTGTATTAAAAGTTTGTGTGTATGGGAACAACGGGTTTTTCCGGCAGATGGGCTGTATCGTGGGGTTACCCCGATACCCAGCTTGTATGCAAGGTATCGGGATGCTCCTGAGAATGTTGGCGCTGCCGTTCTTTTACCGCTTGGTACAATTAGTTGACTTTTTTGCCAGCGAAAGCTGTAATCCAAACAGTTACGAGACCGCCGCCAGGATTACTTTTTCGCAAAATCTATTTAGAATTTAGAATTTAGCACATTAGCACATGTATACTAACCTGGTTGAAATTAACACCGATCCTCATTTGTGGTCCATCTTGTTCTGTCATGGCTTACACGTCCCTTGAACCCCACTTGTATGAGCTAGCGCACCCAGTTCTTCGTTTTCCGTGCACATTCAAACTCAAGGTCCTTCACAGCTTGGATGAAATTGCCGTTCGATTGTGTGCTACAGTATCATGTTTTTCCTCCAAGCCCATCTCGAATCACTAACCCCGGAGCAATCCCTCCAAATTGGGTCAGGCTATTGGGGACCTTGTTAACATATAGTGGAAGTCATATACTGTACGATTGTTCTCCCAGCTGATCTTGCTCCATTTTTCAACATGTTGGAGAACAAACGATGCATACACTTCTACGGCTTAGAGCTTCTGGTCCGGTACTGATGACGCAGTCCCACTGCGACTAGGGCGACTTAGCTTACCCTGAGGTTTGTGCATCTACCATGTCCCCTTGTCATGTTCTTTAACCATGGGGTCTTTAGTGTATTGGTGCACAGTTGATGATAGCCACAATATGATTCAGAAGGATATATGCACTAGTAACAGTCTTTACTATGGTTGACAGTGGTGAGTTGCAACACGTATAAAAAATAAATGCAATGCGAAATGTAGAGCAATTTAAAAGGGGGAACCTATCGTTTGTGAGAGTGCCTTGGTTAGATTCCGGACGGCGGGAACGTGTTTTCTCCGCAGTACAGCCGCTACACGTGTTCCCTAATTGTCCGTGGTCTTGTGGAGAGTGGTTGACCTACTGCTCGCTGCGCGCGCAGGCTTGCGTTTGCTGAGTGTGTTCGGTTTTCCTATGTGTAGGTACGTTTGCGTGTACGTGGGTGTGTCAGCACATGACTTGTTCCTACGCTCACTAGACGGTACAGACAGTCAGTGTCAGATGAGTCACCTTTGTGTGACGTGGTTTGTGAGCATAGAAGAAAAAAGACGAGTCTCATGATCCAGTGAGCGACTGTGACCTGAACAGTCAAGTATGTGGGTGAAGGGATAGCTATAAGTGCTTATTATCCCATTCTCCGTGATTCACATGCGTGTAACGAGCAGTCGAAAATAATTGACGGACTTTTCGTTTTTCGACAAATCACTCATTTGTATGCTGCACCTGAGTATTACTTTCCCATGAAATACACTAAGACATCCTTTGGAAAGTGGGAACGTCTAGTCTTCCGGACCGTTTGTACCTGGCATATCTGAAAACATCTTGCCAGCCTAAGGGTCTCCGACTGCTTTTGTGTGACCATTTCAACTTGGGTTAACTTCGTTAAAATGCTTCATTTCTAGATCTGGCTTGCACGCCTTGCATTACTAGTACGTGTACGGAGTTACGACGTGGCCGAGTGCGAACTGTCTTCATTTCAAACACTAGATGCGCCGAACGTATATTTTGAACACTCGCCAGACCTATATCCAGGACGGGCAGGTATGTAACCTATTCATAATCGTTCTATCAGTTAGCCCTAACCAGCTCCTTTGGTGTGGTTGTGAAAAAAATTTACCTTACATCGGCTGCGTAGAAACGAGTGCACTTACGTTAGTTGGTAGACCCTCCTAGGCAATAGTCAATTTCAGGATCGGTAATTGTAAAAGCATATTCACATTTGAAACGAACCACTCTGATTTGTAGAGACGGGTTGAAGGGAACACAGTAAGGTGCTTTAGTGCATTGTTACGGAGTTGTAAATGGGTTATATGTGAACTAGACCAGAAGTTCATGTGGTCTGTATTATATCTTGGCGTTCCTAATGGTTCGTTACGTCTGGGTGTATTTTTTCAGAAACCAATTGGCTCTGACTCTTCACATTGCACGGAATTTGTGAGGAAATCAGATTTTCATCGATTGCGGATATTTTTTGAACCAGTTCGGTTATACTGTGCATCCCTTTTGCTTCACTCCAGGCTCCATTATTCCATTCTCCCTGCGCTTACTTCACGCGGAGCTTCCTTTCTATCTCAGTCGACCTGCAGAAGCACTGGATCGACTATACTACCTGCTGGCGATCATTCACCGCGTGAGTCGAACCCCTTCAGTCTAGTTTGCCATGGTTTACCTTCCTGTTTTGTGAAACATGAATTGGCCGTCGGGTGATATATATGGTTTACTGGTTTCCGAAACGTAGCTACCGGTTCACACTGGTTGATCCACTGAACATTTGCTCACAGAAAGTTAACCACAAGTGGTTTGCACAGAGCCGAATTTGATGATATGAACAAACCGCTGATACCAGTGTAAACCTAAACCTGAGGGAAAGGATCGACGGGTAAGCACGTGGAAGCCTTTTGATGACTACCAGCTGACCTAGTCACGATGACGTAGCAGGTGCACCAGCACCAGTTCTCTTAAACCATGGAGCCGGCCTCATCCGTCAGCTCCTCAAAGCTTTGGCCGAATACTGCACTTAGTTCGGTTAGATTACCCTAAAACCGCTTTCTGGTGAATGCCCATTACCGCACCATTTAGACGGAATGGATTGCCGGGTGACAGCAGTAGTTGGATTACCACTGGTGCTCCCTAGTATGACAATACAGTCAGGTGTTGATTAAAAGTCGGAGCAGACTTATCTTTAGCAGATGTTTCACAAGAACGGGTTCACTAACGCCTCCATGTTGCTTCAGGGCGTTTTTGACAGGCGAGTCCGATTCTGCTCGCCAGCAAGTTGCACAGATCCAGGTGACTGTGTTTATCCTCGACATTGTAACATGCGGAATTTCGACCCCGTTCTTTAAATGACTGTAAATAAGTTGGTTTGGGATGCGATTGTCGGTTATCCTTTTTGCGTGACATCAAGTGTAGCTGTTTATGTATCCAGGTATATTTAATTCCGTTGGTGTTGGCTCGTTAGGGGACTGGGTGTTCGGGATTCGACCTGACGATTGAATTCGAAGTATTTTGTGCAGGCAAAGTAATTGAAATTTGTGAAGAATTCTAGTGCGTCATCGCTGCTGCCATACAGTAATGAAGTCAGGTCGACGAATTTGTTAATTGCAACCTTGGTGTTTATGCCAAGGTTGTGATTGCCCCAGACTCCGTTAATCGGATGACCTTAAGTGAAGCTTGTCTTGTCAACCCGCGCATGTTGTCAAGTGCGGGCAAGGTTCCGGAGAGGTGGCGGGAACCTTCACAAAACGCTGTCACAGCTTGTTTGGTAAAAGACGAGTGTTTTAGGGGGTGTTCATCGCTGGTAATCGCTGCACTCATGCCCCTAAGTGTGCGAATAAAGCACAGTCACCTACACAAGGCAGTATGCTCACCTTTGACCTCTGCAGTATCGTTTCGGCCATGGAGCGTTTCCAGTTGAAGAGGCAACCGTCTGAACCATACTGGATCTGCGCAGATCGCACTCAAATACAGATTCAACTGAGTCGGGGCCTAAATACAAACTTGTTTCACTCTCGTACCAATTCCGAACCCGGTAGTTCCATAGGTGTGCACATGAACCCTTCTACCTGAGTGAATGAATTGGATAATGTTAACGGCTTTCTCGGGCAGCCGAGGTTCTGGAAAACGATCCATAGCACCTCCCTGTTCAGGGATTCATAGGTTTTTGTTAAGCGTATAGACAGCGCACAACGGTTGATTCCGTTGTTGGCATCTTTGTTACAGCCGACACATTTCAGATGTAAGGTCCATCATATTTTGTCCGCTTCGGAATCCACATTGCTCTTTAGAGATATTTTCTTACATAAAGTCAGCGTTCAAGCTGTCAAGTCCAGTACGTGCCGGTGTGTGCGGGCAAAATGGACTGATTCCGTGATGGTTGTTCCTTTTTCGTTGGTTTCCCTTACCTTTAAATGGTGGAACGATGGTGTCTTCACCTCTTGTGGGACGTTTTTACTCCCCCGGACTGTGTAAATCAGGTGGAGAACTTCTTCCGGCATCGGTCCGCTTTTGTTCGAATATTTCGGCAGGTATTCCATCTTCTCCGACGGCCTTTCCATTTTGAATCTCATTTATCGTTCTATTAGGTCCAGAATTTGTAGGTGGTTTAGGCACACGCATCTTCACAGGAGCCTGAGGTAATTAGGCGATGGATGGGTTTTTGAATAATGTTGAGAAATGTACCTTTAAACCAGTCAATATATCTTCAGACGTTTTAAGGTTAGGCTGGTTCGGTTGTCCTGGGTGTATCAGAGGTATCGCATTTTTGATCCATCGATTTCTTTCAGTGCTCTAAAGAGTCCCCTGTATCATCGTCAACCCGCATAGGCTTGTGGATCTCTGGGCTCTTTTTAATGAACTATTCGTTTGTCAATCCTCTTATCTGGTCAAACAATTTGATCTTCGCACTGTAAAGTCCCTCTGGTGTTAGTGAATCTGATGGTTGCTGGAGCGTCCTGATAAAAGCAGTGTTCTCGTCTACCATAGAAAATACTTGGATGAATTATTCTCTTTTTTAAGTCCAGTTGTTCTAATTACAGTCTTTCTAACGTTTTCCTTGATTCTAATACATTGAATCGGACAAGCTGTGAGCGACGGCCTCCCGGAACTTCTTTATATATATGATGTTGATTGATCCAACAGCTGCTTGATGTAATTGAGCCTGGTTGGCAATATTTTTGTCCTACGACGACGATGCTTCTCCAGTGGCAGTCGCACTTAGGATCGCATCAATTCATGATCCATGTTGCGCATATATTGGTGAAGGGAACTTGAGATCCCTTTGTCAGACAGTGGTAAATCCAAAACACCTCTATGCCCACTCTTTGGGTACGTCTAAGTCGCACTGGTCGTCTTACCAACATGGAGCAATGTATTAGTGGGGGCGAATTCCATAGTAACACGCACCGGTCGTTTACGTCCATATCTGTAACTTCGAGTGAATCGATCGTCCGTTTCCATGTCTGTTTATCACAATCGATTCGGACATTAAGATACCCGTAAGGAACGAGCGATCAGTTGATCGAACGGAAGTGATAACGGTTGATAGCTACACGTAGAATTCTCCCCGTTTGGCTCATGGGTGATACATCGTGGGATCATGCACACTGACAAAAGTGACGAAAATGCCTCTTGACTATCGAAATCGGCAGTCATTATACCCGCATTGAAGCAGTTTGTTTCATCTAACATTCATATGATCAGCCACTGCGATTCCGATTCCATGTTCCTGTTGACTATCGTGTGAAGTTCCAGACCGTTAGAATGTGTGCAATCTTCCATGATCGGACAACCTAGTTTCTGTGAGAGCAGCTTTCTTGATAGTATAGCATTTCACTTCTTTGGTTACAAGGACTCTACGTCTTCCCGGTCTACCGTTTCCTCCCTGTCAAAAAGGGTGCTAACGCTCCAGGTTCCGAGTCAGGTTTGGCGTATCATCACTATTTGTTTGTGTTTACTAACTGATCCAATTTTCAAATCTTCAGTACGTTTCGGTTGTTCCCGGTTCTGTAGGTCGACTGTCCGATGGTCGCTCCTCTGTTCTTGAGGGGGTTTTATGGGACCAAACGACTTGCTCAGATAATGCACCGGGAATCACGGTCAACCGTTGGGCGATCGGAGTCTGTGGTTTTTAGAACCGACCTTTTTTAATCTGTCCTTCTTCGGGGAAGGCAGTATCGCTGTTTCTGTAAATACGGAGATACTGGTCGTTTCAATGTCCTCATCCTCTTGTCGCAACGAACGATACGACTTTACGCCGGATCATTTGTCACTGCAACTGCTGGTAGTACCGGGACTTGCTTTTCCTCACCTGTCTGCTTTCCATTAGCCTTTCTGACATGGTAAAACCTTAGTTACGGCAAGTATGATCTACAGGTTCATTGCAGCACTGAAAACCGACCAATGAGACTAGGTTGTAGCTTTTAGTCAAGGACAGTGAATCCGGTCGCCCGAGAGACAAAGGTACCCGCTGATATGGAGACCGATGGTTGTTCTCTTCTCTCAATTGTTAATACTTATTTACAGTTCTATTCTCGGACTTCAATTACTATCGTAACCATTCTGATGCTTATTGGTTTTCGTCAGACACGATAGTGATAGGTCACACTTGAGTTTGGCAGTATTTTGCACCTACAGCTTCACCTTACCCACGCCTGATTTATCGTTTTCGGTTTGCAACACATGCGTTGTACCGGTGCTGCGACAATCATTTCTAAATATTTTTTTCATTTGCGCAGCTATATTTCTTGCCTCATTGGGTACCACGGCAAACAGGACGTGGTTTTCCCATAACTTACCTCTGAATTCAGTGCTAGATTTATGCACACCCTTGTGGTCTTAATAAAGCCGTAGTAAAGACTTGGTAAATGAACATGAGGGTTATAGTGATGCTCCGTTAGCTCATGGAAGAGAGGAACTTTAGCTTCTCAACACTGCTTCATGTCCTAGCCTCATTTCAGAGAGTCAAGTGGGCATAAGACGAAAGTTGGACAGACTGAGGGTTCCTCAAACGAAAGTAACGTGTATACGAATCATGCAGCAGACAAAAGTTCTCGCTAGGTTTCATTGATTTGGTCTGATCCATAGATTTCTCAATGGGTCGAACAAGACAAAGACAATTACCTGGTCGCTGTTCAAGTTTTCGGAAAATGCGCGAACGTTGGTCTATTTGATGATGGGGGACGTGGTCTTTGTGTGCTAAATTTACCGTTGATATTGCAGTTACATATCAAGTGTCACCATGGTAGGAACTGACGGTCAGTGGATGATCGCTCTGAGTGTGGACCGTCAAACTCTGGTAGCTTGGAATTAATACTTCCTAAACTACTTAGCCGATAGATACTGATTTAAGGTATATAGGTCAATTGCATCAATATACAGTGAAGAATTACGGCAGCAGAACAGATGACGTCCACAAACAAGCTGCAAAATGGAATAAAAATATTAAAAAAAACTTTCAGCCGTAACACACTTTCGGTGCCTAGCTGCGATGCCACCAGAAGGAAGCACAAGGGCTGGGATACTGCCAGGTTGCCCAAGCCTAGACAGGGGAAGTCGAAAGGCGGAGGTCGAGTTCGAACCACGGTCCTTCCGGTCAGTAAATTTGCGCTCTAACCACTGAGCCATCTCGCAGAATGGAATAGCTCCCGTAAAGGGCAGATTTGTCTGAACGAACATTGTAGGGTAAGCTTCACTTACCACTTATAGTCTGGGAGATGAGTGACATTCCGAACGGTTTCAACGATTCAACGATAATGACTGGGTGTAAGTGGAGAGGAGGTTGACGAAAGGTTGGAAAATATCGTTTAACTGGCTTCCTATACATTGTACGCAAGATTTTGGTTCATATCTTGATCAATCGACTAGACGCTGACGTTACAGAGAAGATCGTCCCTGAAGAGCAGAGTAAATTTCAAGTTGGTTGAGGTTCGGACGGCTTGACCTTTGCCGCAACGCAGAAACGCGAAAAGTGTCCTAATGGAACCAACCACTCTATGAATTTCTCGAGAAAAAGATTCGACAAAGTCAACTCAGAAGCGCTGTGGATTTTGTAATGACAGCTTAGCTGTCGGGACAACTTGGTCAACTTGGGTCAACTTGGTTAAAACCTTCCACACTGGGAGGAAAACCCGGGTGTAGACCTATGAAACCACCATAGCCTAGTTCGAAATCAACACCGGAGTGAAATGGAGTCATCTCGTTTTCCCCTCCCTTTCCAACCTCTACTCAACAGCCACCTGTCCATGGGCATTTCGCCATTACGTGGATGGTGTGTAAGCTCATTACCGGTTGGCGGGTCGTTTGTTCAATTCGATGCGTTTCTCGGTAAAAACACTGGTATGAGTCCAATGTCCGACTGCTGCTTACTGAAGATTGCGCCTTATTTATCGATTCTAAAGCTGAATTACAGGGACTGATTACGGCCTTTGGGTCGGCTATATATCATTTTAGCTGATTTATGCATGTTTCTTGAACACCTTATCGGTCTGAACCGAGGACAGCGCAAAATACCGAGCGTTTAAATGAATGGTTGCGAAGACTGTGTGAAGTATCCCTGCTGTGACAACACTGTCCCAGATCTAACGTTTCATATCCATTACACCTTTAGTTGTGCTCCAAGTAGTAGCTCCCGGAAACATATACACGGTAATATAATGCGGTGTGATATTAAGCCTGAACCAAAAGAAGTTGTCACTTTGCATCGCATTCCAATGATAAACAAGGATACCGCTGCTCATTGTCGTGCCACCATTTTTAGATGACTGGAAGCTTGCAGCAGACCCGTTCATGTTCACCGATCATATTCCCTACGATCTGATAATCATGATGATCGTCGACAGCATGACATCAGTGTGTAACGAAAATGTTTCGCTACCGTACAACCGTGATTTATTTGAAAACCTTGTTGTGAAGAAAAGAATAAATGTGGGTGGAGAAGGGACTTAGTGTAGGTCTACCGCAATCATTCTGAGGTGCCTCGTATTTTGCATCATCGCTGCAGTCTTGGGCACATCACCATACTCGGTTGTGCGCAAACTTGTGGTCATCACACTGTGCACAGTCGTCCAGTGGTTCAGTCGCTGTTTACCGGCAAGTCCGGCTTGGATATTCGCTTCAACCAACCTTGGTGCGTGGCAAAGGTCTGTGTGCAACTATAACATGTGGATGTATACAGTCCTTTGAAATGAGACGAACTGGTCGACGTAGGCACCCAGCGCGAATGCTATATTGAATAGTTACGTGGTTCATTCCCCTTAAACATTACCTGCACAACTTGCTTGAGGTTTTCAATTTTTGGCTTCTTGATTTGTTGATTAGAACTTTCGTAACGGTGCATGTAATCTCCTTTTACCTGGAGAATCTAGATATGGTCACTTCTGAAAACGCAGTGCGAATTCTTTATTAGTGTGGGGTTCATTCTAATCTAATCTGATATCTTGATTCTCTACCGGTTAGGGTGTAAATAACAAATTACACTAAACGTCTGATTGTTTTCACATGTAGGTACTACTTTGCGTATATGTTTACGGAAATTGTCTGCTCCTTCCTGGGTGCGTCCGTCCCCTGGGCACTTTCGGCAAATCCGCTAATGGGACGTTTGTGTGGGTGCACCCATTCCTTGTTGGTGCAATAAGGCTAGGGCAACACAGATTCATCTGAAGATAACCAGCAGTCACGTCTGTTCTGCGTTGCATGCAAAAGTTTACGGATGCACGGGGTCATTCGAATTAAGTCACTGTCAAATTTGAGAATGTAGTTGAACTGATTATAGACTGAAATAAGTTCGAAATTCGTATTCGCGGGTTGTTTAACCGACTTCCAACAACCTCTGACTGCTGATTGATGAGAACATAGTAGCAGAACACGATTTACGTAGAGATCAGCGAAAAAATAACAGTTGGTCGTGAATTGCAGCGTATAAGTTTTTTTCATGGTTAAACGGGACGGTACTCATTTTCAGGAGTTGGAGGTCTCTACTTGGAAGCCCCCGCAATATCCTCGTTTCCTTTCTCCTTAGGTAGTCTGGTCTTTATGTGATTTTAATTGCGTTGAACTCCCTGACAGATTCAGTGCAATTTACGGAAAGGCTATACAGAAGACGGATCAATGACACAACCTGGAACGGATTATCGTGTATGTAAGTACCGGTTTCCTTAAAAATATCATAAACGAAACATTTAGCTGGGTTCCAAGTGAGTCTCCCGTCGAAACTAAATTGATATGTAAATGCGTGTATTTGTCGATACCGTGTTCCTTATTCAGCACCAACCAACTGACATTCCTTGTCCTGGTACAGGTTACATATCCTATGGAACCGAAATATATAAAAGAACGATTCAGTATATGTGACTGCGTACTTTTATGTTTTTTTCAGTATATGGTAACTGGGGCCGGTGGGAATCTTACAATCTATATCACTATCATCTATATAGTGAAGATCCACGGGAGTATAATTGCTAAGACAATTCTACCCAAAGCCAAGAAAGACAAAATTTGAGTCTACCTTTCGTTCACACGAAAGGTAGAGCCACGGTAGCTGACTGGTCTGTTGCTTTCAGTTCAAAAGGCTGCTTTTATGGAGGTTTGTAGCTTAGAGTCTAGTATTGTTCTCGATGGTCGTTGCTCAGCTGTTGTAGCCGTATCGCTACCTTTTTCCTCTTCTTTTTCCAGCGTCGCTGAGTTTGTGGACCTGTCGGGAGGTTCGGGTGTTGTCCAGTTGTCTCTCCATTTATATCTCTGACTCTGATTATTCGGCTGCAATCGAAACAGTTCACCAACTGGCAGTTTGCTGTCCAGGAAATAAAGCCGTGTTGCGTGGGTTATCCAGCATTCTCGGGCGTGTCTATCTCCAGGTAACCTAGCGAATTCGTTGGTCGCTGTTAGGCATGATTTACATGTCGCAATCACGTATTATACAGTGCTCCTTCCTAGTAAAAAAAATGGCCTGTGACTTACTGAAAATCTTCCTGTCTCGCAGATATTACTGACACTAAGCCATGTTTCAGGGAGAGAGCTACGTTTTTCAGCATTATCGAAACGACTGTATCTTCAGTCGCTTGGAACAGTTTGGAAGCGATTGAGAAGTCATCGTTTCCAAAGGGTTTTGTAAAACTGTCGATTGCTTACCAAACCCTTCTGAACGGATGTATCTTGTAATGCCACAATGCTTGAAATAGGGCGTAATTATGAATTTCTTCCACAAATCACCAGGAACAGGGCAACTTGTTTGACTGAAAAATAAAATCCACTAAAATAAAAATGATTTTGGAAAGCCAGTCTTTTCTGTAATCCCCCTTATCCAATGCAGATCTGGTTACATGCTATGGCTGTCCGGTCTTTTTTTTTTAAGCATGCTGTGCTGTCATTTGTGTCAACCCTTCGGATCATTTTTTGCTGAAAACAGCGTGTTTTCACCCGGTGACCAACGGGACTTCTTCCGAAAGCTCTTGCATCCCAGCACAGCAAGCATTACTTGGTAGTTTTCACTCACGAACATTTGTCATTAGAAAATGATCTGTACCAGTGAAAAAAGTAGAAGGTTCGTTTCCTCGGACTAGACAGTCTTCTGAGTGGTTGCCCAAATGTAGATCTCCCGCACGGTTCTATCAGTTATCCGAAATTCTCTCTGTCGTCCACCGCATTCCTGTTCAACCTCATATGTTTCACGCTTTGCTTTCATTGAAATTCGGTAATTCCGCTCTTAGGTATACACACTGTAAGTTTTGAATCAGTTTGTCACCCCACTCTCACAGTTCACCTCTACCACTCATCCGTTCTGGCTATCTAGCAAAGTTTTCACAGGTGCCAATTGATGCTCGCCCAAGAGGTGATATTTCTTCTCAATGTCCCATGAACTAGCATCCGATGTTTTGACAGAGGCAACAAAGGTCCATTACTTGTTTTGCCTTTGAGTCGGAAAATATAGGTCAATAAATTACGGCGGGTTTTGATAGGCTATTTCCTATATTAATTTAAAAGGGCTGGAAGTTGTTTCTTGGTTTGGGTTGCTACTCGTAGAGGAATTTTGCGGGAGGAGCTCAGTATCCTGTCTCTTTTTCTGTTTGCTGAATGTGTTCTTTATTTGGTCATGGTAAAATCAATTCAGTGTTTAAGAATTGGCATCTTTTTTCACCAGCACCGATCTTCTGCCGCCTATGGATGTCTCCTATATATTTTGACTATTTTATGTTTGTTGGCTGGTTTTAATACCGATGGAACCCTTAATTTTAAGGGAAAACGGTTGTTGCAGTTCAGTCATTTGAAAAGCACTTGCAATCAATCGACTAGTAAACATTTTCACAAAATTGGGAAAACTTGGATCTGGCTGGCTACTAGGAAGAGGTTTCACTGAGTGATCTCTTCGTTTGTGCTTTTCCCCAGCCTGTAACACCCGTGGTGTCATCTTCAGAGACAGCAACATTAATGTTGACCCTGATGCTCTACTGCGTGGTGTCCACCGCCATCAGCTTGTCTGTCAAGGTTAAGGTTTACAATCCTGTATTGTGCTCTGGTCACTGGGAACAGGTATTAATACACTGCAAATAACCGTCAAAATCCCTGAAGGGTAACTCACATCTGCTGGGAATATGTGGCCATTACTACTCAAGTCGGACTTCTGTACTTCAACCGTCTTGCCGGTTATATTGGCTGGTAATCGCTTCCTCAAGGTTCAACCATACGAGGAAGGTCAACGGGGAGCAGCCTAACGAAGAACAGTGAGTCCTCGTACTGCGAGTAATCGTATTACGAGGCGAGGTGGTCAAGTTGTACGGTCCTCTGCGGTAGGAGTGTAAAGGCAATAAGGCGTTTCGAAACTTACTTCTCTCTTTATACGCGCCCTGCAGCTAAGACACCGAGCGAAAATTCATCAGGATGAATGAAATGTGTAGCAGTTTTGTGAGATGCGGTTATTGAGGTTTGCACCTATGGTTGCAAGTCAGTTATTCTGTTTTACTAGAAAAATAGTATTCCAGGTAGGTGGATGGTCCATATAGTCCACTATATATATAAGCAAAATGTCTTAAAATATAAATGGGCTTTTTTCGAAACAGACAAGATCCTTATTCAGGGTGACTATATTAGATTTTATTTGTCATACTAAGCAACCTAAAACCCTAGTGTCCCTTTCGTTTTCTCCTGTGATTAGATTACGAGGTTTTTCTGAATCCTAGTTTGCGGCATCAACTTATCCCTGTCGTCTCTGGCAAGTGGTGTTCTAGGTGTTCTTTTACGACGACCTCAATGCTCAGACATTCTGGCCTCTCAAACAGGTTGGTTCAGCACCGCTGAGGCTCATTTGGGATTTCTTGGTTCATTTCTTGGATTAGACAGCTGATGTATAGACAGCGGGAATTACCTAGTGCAGTTGTGTGGCAACCACACAGCGTTCCTTTTGAGTACCAACTTCCGAAGTAGCGGAAGTCGTTTGATCTCATGGTGCCCACGGGCAGACCAGCCACCAACTGAAATATACCGCTACAGTTGACGAAGTCAATCACTGACTGCCACTCCTAGGATATCTGCGTGGACTCCGGTCATGCACTTGTCCGTTGCTGCTTTTCATTGCTCTTCTCAGGTTTGCGCGATACACGTACCTTCTTTGACCGTTGAGAATCAAATGAACGTATCGGAAATGACATCTCCAGCGCTTGCCTCGTAGGCTCATATCCCATCATGATAAAGAGAGCTGCACTTAGTGCCGGAACTTCTACCAATCTGCGCGTTTCCACCTCTCCACTTCTATTTGATGCTGGGCCATCCTGGTCCCAAGTCCAGAAAGTTTTATTCTTCATTAAAACGCTAACGACCGAAACCTTTCTGCATAAACTTCGTCAAGAGCTGTTTTATGAGTACATTTGCCATTTTTGTCATTATACCTCATGACGAACTCCATTTATCTTTTGCAGCTAGGAGATCTAGAAACGGCAAAAGCATACTTTGCACAGGCAGTCTCGTACCCAAACCCCAAGAGGCAACCGCAATTGGCTGTTCAGCAGCTTTTCCACGAGTATGTAGCTGTACTGTAGTCATTCACCATTCTGACTCAAATGTTTATGAAGATCACCTTACTTTCTTCTTGCTTTTAGAGCTTTTCTCTACCTTGGTAAGAACGAATACGAAGAAGCGAAGAGACTTTTCCATAAAATACTTGGATTGGACCCAACTAACGTCGTGGTCAGTGTATGACTGTCATTATTATGGTTTTACTCTTAATTATATGATTCTGTTGTAATCAGTTAATCCGCAACGAATTTCGAAGCCTGGGATGGTACTGTTCCAACTACATTGGTTCCTTTCAGGACGAACTTCACTGGAACTGAACATAATCGATCAAATGTTTGTCGTGCAATGAACTAGAAAACTAAATGTAGCATTTTTTTCACTTCTTAGGAAAGGTAACCGTATTTTGGTCTTAAATTATCCTCGTCTGTTAATGATCTGTCATACTAGGAGAGTTTTCTCAGGTTTGCTGATATACCAAGTGGACTGAATGAGTTATCTATGGTGTTTCACCGTTATGTTTTATTGCTCACGTTCGTTTCAAGGTTTCTGTGGAATATCGTTCACCTCCGTATGTGTTCCGTGTATCAGTAACAACACAAGATTATACCAGACAATGACAAGAAGTGACTCGGGCTACGGTCCCGTCGTTTTGGATCAGAAAAGTATAATGTCTTTAGCAGTACAACAGGAAATGGTGAGCTGAAATGTGGAGCTATGGGTTCGCAGACCCATTAAAGAGAGCATGAAAACAAATTCAAAGTTATTCAGCTGATTTGAGAAAGGTAACTAGAACAGGGGAACCTGTTATAGTTATCTTTCGAAGAATACTATAGAGAACGTTAGATACGAGGTAAACCAACTTGTTCCGAAACAGAAATCTTTCCATCCTGTCAGTATCCTTTCTTGAGTTTTCGTTTCTCGCTTGCTTTCTTTTCAGATAATAGCTCATATCTTATTTTGCGGTACTTACTCACTCTATGGTATTCAACCATCGACTTTCTTGACCCTAACTTTATGCGTTTTAACCCGCCGTAGTAATGGAACATACTCCGTCGTTAACGTGTATGTAGTATACACAATCCTCCCTTTTTATTTCGAATTGACCGAAACAAACTTGACCACATCAGCTCTGTTGTCACAGCCGAGAGCAGCCTGTCACTGATAAGTACCGTAGAGGGAGATTAAATCAATAGTCTACATGATTTCTGTGTCTACTGTGAAACATTTCTACGACTCTCAGTACATGTCCGATCCTTGGTTATCACAGACAGTTTTCTTACCCAGACATCCAAGATAGTTCCTGTTAAAAAGTGACACCATACAAAGAACGTGATTGTACCTGAATTTGATAATGGAATGTCAGGTATGACTGGGCAACATGGCTTCACCAATTATGGTATATGGCAACATCCGGTTCCATCGATTGCCATCTAATATTTGATACAACTTATTTCGGTTCCAATAGCACTTCGACGATCAGAAACTCAAACATACGTTTCAGTGGATCGTGCGATTGAGTGAGTGGAAACTGTGACCTGTTAAGTCACTCTAGGAATAGAATCAAGTTAATTACCTTGTCGTGCCTTTATTTACGATGCAACAGGAATATGAATTACCAGGGTGAGGCACCGGCAGCTAATTTGAAAACGCCCATACGGGATCGAATCCGGGTCATCGCAATCTGCGATCCGGCGATATAAGAAGAAACATAAAGCAACGTCTACTATTGGGTACTCGACCACGGGAGTTGGTTCAGAATCAATATGTCCTCTATGGCGCCATTCTGTGCAACAATTTCATCTCTACTACCAGTGTATGGCGTGAGATTAATGATCTGTGGTTGGTGGTGCTCTTAATTTCTCTGCATGATCACCACGAATCCTTCCAGAGTAGCTCGCGTGTGAACGGTTGTTGTCCATGTGAATTCACGTACATACTCCGAGGTTTTGTGTTTCATTAGTG
Organism: Clonorchis sinensis; assembly: GCA_003604175.2. Lineage (NCBI taxonomy): Eukaryota > Metazoa > Platyhelminthes > Trematoda > Opisthorchiida > Opisthorchiidae > Clonorchis > Clonorchis sinensis. The sequence continues at coordinate 73,252,529 of CM030369.1, read as the reverse complement.
CTACATCGGGGTAGCTCATACCACGGATTGTGATGTGAATGTAAGACGATCTTTGTTACTCGTATGCTAAAAGTTGCGTTTTCCGAAGAATAAACGGTCATATGCCGGAGTAGGGGAAGGGTTCCATCTCCGAGGTGTTTTGATAGTAAGGCCTACAAAAAATCACTGACTATTTTGTATCATAAAGTATTGACCAACAAGTATTGAGTAACTAAGTATTGGCTAACAAACTTCACTGACTTCAACATTTACCATGACTAGCATTCTACCTGGTGTATACGTTTCTGTGTGAAATGTTTATGCTACGGACCTATCTGGCATCTCGTCGCAGTTTCCTTTATGCCTCTATTTTCATCCATCATTTTTGGCAAGCCCACCAGTGCATAATGTACAGTGATTTTTACTTTCATTTAGGCGGCAAATAATGTTGCTGTCTGTTCCCTGTATCTTGGCCAACTCTCGGAAGCCATACGCGTTTTGGACACTTTGACAACCACAGGACTGTCCTCCCAACCATCGGGTCAAGTGTTTGATTTCCCAAACAGCCCTAATACTGGAGCGGCCGATCCGGAAAGTCACACCGATTCCGTCTTATCCAGTTTACAGCGGCGGTTTTGTTTACACGATGCATTAATTTTCAACCTGGCTGTTTTGTACGAAGTTGAGTCGGATGGTGCCACGTCTAAAAAGGTCCGCCTTTTACAGCAAATAGCCCGTCTGCCCGGTGAACCGGTGCACATATCCTCGTTCAAACTTCCAATCACTTGAACTTCTTTTTATCCAACGCACCTTTGGCACACTTTGTTACTCATTCACTATCACTACACGCATGGTTTATTCGTTCGTCTGCCGTTTATTTTCAAGTTTCGGCGTAAAACAACAATTTCTCTACCTAGTTTACTTGCATCCTGCTCTCATGTGATGGCCTGAGTTATCTGTGATTTCTTCTGGTTCCATTAATCTTGTAAATTACGTGCTTTACATCGTTGCTCAATCGTTTCAGTTCAACCTACTGGATGGGATTTCACGTGTCGACCCGGTTTCTTTGTGTTTCGAATGAGAGTCTGTCCAAAACTCGTGTCACGTTTGTCTAGAGAATTCGAACTACGTACAGGATGAATGTATGTGAAGCTGCTTTTGAAACTATTCTGACAATGTTATTATCTACCATCTCGTAGTACACTACATAGATTGATCTGTAATCAGGTCGATCCGATTCCTTCAGACTGTCTTTTTCACTGGGTCATGTCTTCCTTTTGTGACAGGTGTTTGGAAAAGAGCGGTGCCCGTGTTTTCTTAACAGAACGCGCTGCTCATAAGGTTGCTGAAAACTTCTGGTGATTAGACCGCACCAAAGGGATAGCACCTCAGTAGACTTCGGTATCCCCGTATTCCGGTTATCTGACGTGCGAGATAAGCATGATCGAAAGTCGTTCCTGGTAGTTCCAACTGCTCCACCACCACAGCGACGAATGTGGTTGGTATCAGAGGATCAAGATAGCTGGAGTGTGACCAGGGAGTGACGGGTTGATATGCACAGTTCATGTGACGAAATTCTCGATAACCTATGGTTCCGGTGCGACAAAGAGAACTTCTCATCAAACCCGTTTCCTAACCTAGTTATGGATTTCGGCCAGGATTACCATGACACGTATGGAAAATTAACTAGTTTTCAATAAGCGGAAAAATTCCAACAGACTGACTACCGGATCCAAGTCAAATCCCCTAATTCCATCTTGTTTCGTCAATTGACCGAAATTTTTTGAGAACACTACAATTCGCCGAAACTCTAGTCTTCCAATAGGGTTTTTGAAACCAAGGCCGCTACAAACAAACCAGGCCGTGTGCCTTACGGATAGTGGACCTTTTTCACTTCCCACCCACCCCTCTAGTAACTCTACTTATGGATCCATCCGTCAGCACTGACGAGCCCTTTCGCCTTGCATCGGTTTATGGCCGCAACATCTGCGCGTCAGCCAATACTGGCAGCTCTAAACATCTCGAAATCAACTTTAAGGCTGGACGCTTGTCTCATCTGTTTACCCGTATTTGGAAAAATTAGGGCGCTGCAGACAAAAGAGGGCTCGTGTTGAGTGCGATAATCACAGGTTATAAGCTTGACCCCAGTCGTAACTTGTATTTTATCGCCTTACGGTAGCCCGTCAACCATTGACTCCATAGAAGCAAGCGGAATTCTGACCTGGTGTAACGGCGGATACTACTGGTGAGGCATGCGAGTAGTATGTTTCCTCGTAACTCCGCCTCGGATCTAACGGAAGGTTGGGTTTATTACGGAACCTGTGGAACTACTTCGCAGCGTTCATTTACAATTGCGTAATGGTTAATGAATATACAAGAAAGACGCCTGAGGATGTTCAGTTTTTAGAAATAAGATGCCTTTGAGATTTCCATAAAGGAAATTATTCACAAAGTTTCTGAAAACTTTTCGACAGCCCACGACCGGTTTCGCCCTTCTTGGAGCTCATCATGTAGGTACAGTCCCCGAGTTTCCGACAACCTTATGTTCTATTTGAACCCAAACAGGACTGGTTTCGTCAAACACTTATTTGCAAATCCATTTCGTTTTCACGGGAGACTCAACTGAATCGCTCGTTTATGATATTCTTCAACTGAATGTGCTGTTCTAAGTTCGCCTCACTTTTCAGTTGGGACGCACGGGGAATGCATGTACCTCATGAGCCTCAAGAAAGCCAAATCGGTCGTGGGCTGCCACTTGAGTCTCCCGTGAAAGCCAAATTAATTTGCAAATGAGTGTATTTGGCCGTATTGAAGCGTATCCGGGAGGCTGGCCTGCGGATAAATGAAGCCAAGACAGCTTGCTCGGAGTTCGATGACACTGCTCTGGCATAAAGTGGGTCACGGCGAGGTTAGTTTACTGACAGAAAAACTGGCAAAGATACAGGACTGTGCTGTTCCAATTGCAAGCTGTCCCTACGACAGTTTCTGTGACGAGCAGCATACTACAGCCAGTTTGTCAGGGATTTCAACACGATTGCCGCTCCACTGTACAACTTTCTTGGACAAAATCGGAAATTCGAATGGACAAGGGAAGCACATGAGGCTTTTGAACGTGAAAAGCGTGGATGCTGGATCAGCAACTGCCCCTCGAACTACCCAGGGTCGGAGAAATGTTTACTGTTGCAATGGACACTAGTGACCGCGGTATCGTCGCAGTTTTAAAGCAGAGCAATGGATTCGTCGAATATGCCCGTCTTGTCCTGACTAACGCTGAACAGAAGTATTCAACTACCGAGAAAGAATGTTTAGCGATTGTCTGGGCCCTGGATAAGTGGAGGCCAGACCTGCTTGTACAAAGATTTCATGTCAACAACCCCTGGAGTGGATCAGGACCGCCTGAGATCCTCGCGGAAAGCTCGCGCGCTGGGCACTCGGTTGCAAGAGTACGACTTCACGATCTGGCACGTGCCAGGGAAGGAGAACCACCTAGCTGATTGGTTGTCAACACCAGAGGCTGGAGATGAAGCCCCCAGGATTATGATTGGTGTCAATATCCTCGCCGTCGGACTGGATCCCGGAAGGTTGATGAAACTCCAACGGCAGGATCCTGTGTTACGGAAGGTTGCAGCCGCCTTGGATGGAACGGAGAGGGACACAATGAATTGGAAACGTTCCAGAATCACTTCGATAGGCTGAGTCTGAGTGAAACTGGCCTAATTTCCTGGAACGCCACCGATTCTGATGTTCAGCTACCCGTGATGCCTCGCGTCTTGAGAAGGAATCTGATCGTCAAATGCCACGAAATGGCACACACAAGGTGCACCAAGACGTACAACTTACTTCGGCAGAGGGCCTACTGGCCCGGGATGAGACGTAAGGTGATGGATTATGTGTTGTCGTGTAAGAGGTGCCAACTGATTAAAGGGGATACGACAGAGGTAACGCATCCCATGGAACCCATTCCTGTAGCAGAAATGGGCGAGTTATGGTCTAATGACGTTATGGGCCCCTTTTCGGTGATAACCAACGGAAATCAATATGTCGTGATCAGCGTCGAAGCGGCAGCTGTGCCAAACTAACGGGCGACTACGATCAGCGCAGTTGTAATGCATCACATCGTGGCCAACCACGGGGTGCCAAAAATGATCCTAACGGATCAGAAGCCTTGCTTTTGTAGCGAGGAGTTTAGGATTTGCTTGCAGAAGCTGGGCATGAGACGGCTAAGGACGGCACCATACCACCCACAAACAAATGGCCTAACCGGTTGGTTGGCGGCCAAAGGAGGTGACTGGAAGTGAACCTGCCGTTGGTGTTGCTAGCACACAGCGTGCTTCCATACAGCCAACCACAGGCAATTCTCCGTTCATGCTGATGTACGGTCGACATCCGCACCTTCCAGTTGATCAGGAAATTGGGTTGTGGCCGGCAACACGCTTGTCTGCAGTGGAGCTAAGAGAGGAAAGGAGGAACCTCCGAGAAGACTTGATCGCCGTTCAGGAGAGGACTAGACAGAAAAAAGCAAGTAGAAAGGCACGACCGTTCCCCGTAGGTTCGAAGGTCAAGTGGAAGGATGATCAGAATCCCGGAAGGAGTGGACTGGGGTCGCGGAAACTGGACAGTCAATGGCGGTCTTTACCTACCCCCGGGGGAACGTCTATACAATTCAAGACGGTCGGGGATCGAAAAGAGTGAATGGGACTCAGCTTCGGAGGTGGCTTGGTACACCTGAAGAGCTGCCGAATAGACCAGTTGCCGGAATGCAAGCGACCTCTAAATGGGAAAGGTAACGGCGGATACTACTAATGAGGCATGCGAGCAGTAAGTGCTTTCCTCGTAACTCCGCCTCGCGTCCAATGGAAGGTGGGGTTTATTACGGAACTTGTGGAACTACTTTGCAGATTTCGTTTACAGTTGCGTTCAAGAAGACGCTTGGGGATGTTCAGTTTTTAAAAATAAGGTTCATATGAGATGTTTATTTTCCCCTCCAATAGTCTGTAAGTGTTTAGTTGGTGTTTGCTAATAAAGGACTACGCGGCGAAGGACTTTCTTCCGTTGGCCAGGTGGTAGAGCAAGGCCATACGTATAAACGACTCAAATTTAGTATTCCTTGATTTCCAAGGCGCATTCGGCTCGGTTGATCGGTCCTTTCTCCTTTACACACTTGCCCAGTAGGGAATTCCCCGAGGGTTTGTGAACATAATAAATTCTTCGTATTCTCAAACTTCCGGGCATGAGAGTATACCGCCGGCTCTCCTAAAGCTCCCGTTCAGAAAGTGATTTCCGTAATTTATTTCATTCCGTCATCCGGGAGGTAATGAGACGAACGCTGTAGGGTACTCAGAACCCTTGTGTTCACGTAGCTGCTAACGAAAACGTTGTCGATCTGGGATATGCAGGCGACATCGTTCTCGTTTCGAAGAGAAGAATGTGCAGTTGGTTATGGATGAATTGACGAAAGTTATCCGGTTTTTGACATGCACTGTAACCACAAAGTGTAAGCTTGTGCTTCTGGACATGCAGTCTGTGAGCACGCCACCTACAATCTGATTAGAAGCAAATGAGTTTGCAGATATGTTCACACATTTTATAAGTTGTATTGATTCCGATTGGAGTGGCTCGAGCAATGTTTGCTAATTTGAGACACCCATGGCGACAAAGTGGCATATCCATAAGTCTCAAAGGACGTGTGTCAGGCTACAGTACAGGCTGTTTTGTTGTGTGAATGTGAAACGTGTTATCTCCGAGCAGCGCAAATGAGATCTCTAGATGTTGGGCAACCGTTGTCTCATAACCATAGCTCGTGCAGGCTGGTATCGGCGAATTCGCAACGAGATAGGAAGCGAGTGTTCGTTTGTTCAATGGGGACTTCCACTGGAGAATGGAAGCTGCGTTGGTTAGACCATGTATTGTGTGTGCCTAACCATCGTTTGCCGAAGACAGTGCTGTTTTCTTTGTTAATTCAGACAGGCGCAAGTAGAGGTGGTAAAATCAATGACCTTCCGGAGCGGAGGTTACAAGGGCTGGGTGCCGTGAGTGTGACTCGCCTTCCGGGATGGGGTCTGCAACCATCAGCACTTATCGGTTGAGCTCCCACGTCCATCCGTTTCTTTGGTATACTTGGTTGTGGAGCACATCAGCACTTCAGTACAACAAACTGTGCGGTTCATCTCTAAATAGGAATTTTATGGACAGTAGTGTGAGTAGAACTGTCTGATGCCGAGGAAAAGACAGTGTTACGGAAGATATAGTGATAATGCTTGTGGAAATTTGCAAGTGGCGGAAAGCAAGGGGATCGGAACAACGGGTGGATAATGCAATCTCGGTAACCCGCAACAATGAACAATGATCACAACAGTAAAATTGAACACTTGCGGGCAAAGCTGGGTAATCACACTGTACGAACGACTGCAGTCCCCTGGGTTGGGGAAGTGAAGACACTCAGTACATCCATGTGGAGTGGCTTTTCGGCGTCACCACAAGTTATTCATCTCGCGACTTAACAAGCGCGCCCAAATGTATTTTTGCTCAACGTATTTATTCGATCCTCAGGCGTATCTTTTCCGCCACACCATGGTTTACCAAACCCTTCCTCAGCTTAGCCTCGTTATGTGGCGTATCCACTTTGGAGAAGTGGCGATAACCGAGGGCGTCTGTATGGTGAATTTGGGTTGGTAGAATGCTCATATCACCCTATCCTTCAGCTTTCAGTAATCGAAACGGGAAATGTATACCTTACCATAAATTATAACATAAAGAAACCAGTCTTTCAACAATGGGAAAAATTTAGAGGCCAATTGTTGCCACTGAAATTACGAGCACTTGTAGTGAACTCTTGCAAAATCGTAATGTGGCCTTTAGACCACGGCAGTGTGTGTGCATGTGCTTGAACCCGATATCTACACCTTGTTGAATTAAGAATACTGGATAAGCTTTGACACGAAACCCTTGAACTTTAAAATGAAACAACAACACGTTGTTTTACATTTTCAAATTGCAACCAACCTCAAACGGACAACACCTTGTACATGCAACGTAACTAGGAACAATAACAACTTTGTAAGTTAGTGAGTTAATAGGCAAATAAAATTTCAATACTGCCTTGTTTTCTTCCCCTTTAGTTTGCCTAAAATGGTAAGGGAACTGGTATGAATTTGAATAAAATCAGTCCATACAGAACAGACGCATGGAGGATTCTCAATAAAATTTCACCTCCTAGTAAATTGAAAGTCACGCATAAGCCACAGCGTCGGGGAACTGGTTACTTGTTGAGTGTGTAGACCGGTAGTATTGTGCCATCTGGCAAACTCAAGAGAACGGGTTTGTTAAAGTTCAGGATATTGGGACATCTGGTTCCATTTTAACCGTACAGCAGAGCCGATCGAAAATCGCTGACGACCTACTATCACCTTTTCCTGTTTCTGGACCACAGATAGGCTTAGTGCATGAATTTTAACGACCCTTTGTGTTCAACACAATTTCGCTATATTCACCGAATATTTTACCGTCCCTACAGGGAGTTTTGCACGTGAACAATTCTCCGAGACCCCTTTATTTTCTGTGACTTTTATCTTCCAGTTAAGGATCTAGACAGCATGAAATCAATCATCTATTCACAAAGGATCCTGCAATGACGAGGGATCTGCAGCAATGTGAATTAGCGCTTTCGTGCTGAACTTGACGTTTTTTCTATCTATCTATCAGTGCTGGATGCTCTGACTCAACTGGTGCACTGGTAAAAAAACAGACTTGTAAAAACCAAACTGGTAAAAACAGACCAGTAAACATACTTCATTGCCTCTTTTGCATGGAAGTCACGTCTAGACATTCTTGAGTACCTGTTTCCTTTCAAGTTGATCTTGTTAGCTTCCAAGATACGTTTCAGTGAAAAATTTTATTACACAGCAAAAAGTTGTCATTACTAGTGAAGAGCGCGTCTCCAGACCCATCTATCCAAAATTCTCTCAATTTATGGAGTAAATATCTTTCACGTTTACCTACTCTCACAATTTCGTTCGCGTGGATCAAAATAACTTTTGGTAGGTCATCAGATATTTCAACACACCTATAGCAGCGTTTCCTGATACTAATATTTGTAATGGATCTCGCACCACGCGAACGCTTTGACTGTTCCAACGGAACTTTCCCGGCGGATTCTGAGCTGACTGTATGCTGTAAACGCATAATCCTGTTCGGCCCTGAAAGCCGGAATTCACATGTTCCAGTAACGTGTTAGGAAACTGAGCAAGGTAAAATCATAACCACTCAGTGCTTTTCCAATACATTAAATAGTAACAGAACTTTAAGATGAGAAGAGAGGTACGCAGAATATAAAACATCATCACATTTTGAAAAAAAATACTAAAGATTGAAGTGAACTCCTACAAGGTGACATACTTTATGGAAAACAATAAGAAGCATAGCTGGGGCAGTGATATCGTGTTTTTATACTACAGGATGAACATAGACTTACTTCTGTTACGCCGAGATTTGACTGCAATCCCGCATACCATGTTTCCATCCGCTGTATGAAAGCTTCGCCTTCCTCAGCTTAATGGAACACATGAAATTTGTCATAAAATGGATCTGACCACCTACAGGTTGCTTGTCTACCCGATAAAACTGATATTTTTATGCTGAAGTAATCCAAGGTAGAGGGGCTAATAACCTATCTCACTCGTAAGATAGCCTAGCAATTCAGCCGTTGTTATTATGAAAGGTTTAATGTTATCGGTCTTGTCAGCTGTGATATCCCACTTTCAGTATGTGAACGTCGTAGGTATTTGTGTGGAGGTACTTTTGTGTAACTGCATTGAAACTACTTTCGCTCTTTCGGCTTCTTTCATAGGGTTTTCCTGGTACCGGCAGTTCGTGCTTAATCATTTGTAAGGTGGTATTTTCAACACTTCCGGACACCTGATTCCTTCCAAACTAAAGCTCAGATTTCGATCTGCTACTTATGTCAGGGAGAACATTAAGGAACCCATCTCTGCAGAGTCTATCTACATGAACGGCAGCATGCGTATTATGTTCTTTGATGCACTTGGCTGAAAATCTGTTTAGCTCCTTCGGAAACAACTTCGTGGTATCGTTACAGACAGTCTTGTCACTACTGTGTACGGGACTGCTGGTTTCATCCACCTTTGATGCGTCCTCATTCTAGCTCGGACGCCAATGGATTGAGAACCTCATCAAACGGATCTGTTCACCAAACGTAATTGATTTTTTCGAGAAATACACTCATTTGCATATCAATTTGGTTTTTGCGAGAGACTCACCTGGAACCCAGCTGAATCTCCCGTTTGTGATGTTTTCATATGTACAATGTCCAGGAATAATTTCACAGTGGTCCCCCCGCACAAGAGCCTTTCCTGAGAGAGCCATCCTCCATGGACAGAGTTACGACGCAAAACCGGGTAAAATTCTGTCAGGAAGCCAGAAGCTTACAAACAACAACTAGAATTACACGGTGGACTCTCGTTTGGGTCAAAACTTGTGCGCCATTTATTGCGAATATTTCCACTTCCCTGTGTATTTTCTATCCAGTACGGAATCTAAAACACCTAAAGCACTATTAACTCTAAGTTATTATAATAATTGTTTTACAGATGGTGATATCAATGCTAATGATGCGCATCACCAATTCTGGGAAGTGTCGGTCCGACTTGACTTCCGGCAAGGGCTCCGCGTAATCCCCACTGTGCGTGGATGAAGAGGCTACAAGATAGTACCGCTAATCAAAGTCTCTGGCGTTCTCGTTTTCAGATCGTCTGAATGAGTGTCTGAATGTGTCGACACCTCTGAATGATTGTGGTAGGCTAGCACTACATCTCTTCCTCAGGAGTCTCTTTTTGGAGTTGGGGAGGTGATCTTTAAAGAGGTATCGCTTTCGAGTCCAATCTCCTGGGACCAGAGTGAAGCGTTCTTAGTTGGAGGAAAGTGGTATATTGTGGGAAGGCGACTGTTCTGTCACCGCCGGCAACCGGTTTTGTTCATCGAAAATTCGGTCTGCGCTGTTGCATCCACAAATTCAGGTTTAGCGACACTGCATCGTTGTGCAATACTGTTCACATTTATCTTGTCTTTCTGCAGTGGGACCGCGAATCGTGGTTTCTAATATGTGTAAACAAAATTGGTATGGTCCAATCCTATTGATTTCTAGCTGATTTATGGCGTTGTCCAAGCACGGCATTTACCAATTAGCCTGTTGGTTTATATTGATATGCCGTCCGTGGTTAGTGCTGACTCTTTTACCCGGAGTAGTCTTCTATAGAACTCTCGTGATCGTATACTGCCCCAAATGATGGTCTCTGCTGGGAAAACTTTCCAGAGGGTAGTAATCTATAGCGACCTACGTCACTGTTTTCAAGCTGTCTTTTGATAACTCTGCTTCTGCTTTTGCCTCAATTCCTGCCAGTGCACTGAAATTTCGTGCCATCCGGGACCTTCCTGGTGAACAGGAGGGTGATCAGTTGTCCATGGAGAACGTCTTAAATGAATCAAAGCTACAGCTTTTCCGTGTTGACAGGCATAACAAACAATCAGTGTCCAGTAATACGATGAGTGTGGGCTTTTATCGAGGTGGAATCGACTTTTCAAAGCTATTCAATTGATTAAACGGAACCTCAGTTCGCGAACTTGGGCCTATGTTAGCACGGGTGCAACCCACTAAAGCAGCTGCAGGATCACCTGAAAACCGATTTCTACAGTTCGTCGATAGACTGGGTGTTATGTTCTCGAAAACTGTATATGGATCCTGTATTCGAATTTCAGAGATGCAGCGGAAGTCAAGCAAAGGACTATCTAGAGTATGCGCAAGAATACTTGTTGGTCAATTTGCGGAACAGTTCTCACGGTACATGTTGAAGTAAAAACAAACCTAAGTAGCGGAAGCAGAGCAGTAAACGTGAGTGATGGCGTGCAGTATCAGTTCCTTAGGTGTTTGACTGAAGTATCTACAACTGGGATCTAAGTAAGAGTGATTCTCAAACGGAACAAGGCGAGAGTTAAAAGATAACAATGAAGAATGATAGGAGTTGTCAGCCTTTGCACGTTTCGGCTTGCCCACTTTGTTTTATGCGGCAAATAGGATAACCCGGGTGTCACCATGCAACGGCCGACGTGGCAAGAAGTTACTTTTATCCGTAAATTTCATGGTTGTATGTGGGATGATATAACGCCAGGGCGCCCGAACTTAGACAAGAGTACGATTTGCACCATCGGTCAGAGCCTTTGATTCGAAAGCCTGCCCACAATGCAGCGGTGGTTGGTTTGAGACTATACGGGTAGCCCATTTTTTGAGAATAAAGTTCGCCACTTGTTCCAAACCCCAAACTAGAGGACCATGTGATGTAGTTGTCGGAACTCTATCCACTGACCAACCTGACAGGAGGCTCTGTGTGGATGCTCCACAAGCATCCGCCAGTATAGCCTTATGGGTTTATGATGTACGCAAACCGTTGCATTAAGGTGAATCAAGGTGAATCAATCCCCATACTGTGAACAACTTCAGAAAATAGCGGAACAACTTGGCCGTACGCAAGTGAAGGCGGGAAATGTGCATCTTGTAATGCACGAATCAATATGGTCATTCAAGATGAAATCCAAACATAGTGACTGCTAATGGCACATAATTATCGTGGTCACTCAGGAAGGTCAATCCAGCCGAAGAGATTTGATCCATCATCATCATCATCATCATCATCATCATCATCATCATCATCATCATCATCATCATCATCACCATCATCATCATCATCATCATTATCATCTTCATCATTATCATCTCCATCATCATCCTCATCACCATCATCATCATCATCATCATAAGCGTCATCATCACCATCATCTTCATCATCATCAGCAGCATCATCATCACCAACATCATTATCAGCGGCAAAAACCGGGTACTTCTCACACAGCGGTTATAGCTGCCACAGTTTCATTCGCCGATGATTTGGGGGTAGGCTAGATAGCGACGCATTTGGAATTGATAGATGATATAACTGATGCGTAAATACAGCTGATCATCATCCACTTACACGCTTTTTCAAAGGTATTCACAGCGAAAGGAATATACTAGAAACCTACCAATAAGGCCAGAATCGAAAGCTGAACTTCTCAGGCGCTTTCGCCCATCTTCGGATTCACTCGTCACGTCGGACAACACTGGAGGACTCATGTTCAAAATGGGTAATGCCATTAAGCTACATTTGCAAGCAAATGAACTCCCTGCGCTCGTTATAAACCCTAGCAAATACGACCGGAAGGTAAACTTGAGGGGGTAGTGCTAGAGCCATCAGCCTGTCCGACCAGTGAACAATCGTTCCCAAAGCCTTATGGGAACACCTGAACAGTCGAGGTACATTGCGTTCGCAAAGGTCAGTTGACGATCCGAGCTTATCATAAGACCAGCCTAGACACACATATTACTAGCGTGTGCTAACTATCAGTTGGTTCAGTTTACACAGGCAGTTATCTCTAGCTTTGCTGTTTGCCTAATACTGCGGTATGCTCAGAGTAAGGAAATAAGTCAGTTGTAGATGGATACTAGAAATACACGCAAATAGAACTCGGAAACTCGAAAATCAAAACTACACAGTGCGGTGTGATTCAAAGTATGCAAATGTAATTTGAGGTGACCAAGGAAACAAGTGGATAACTCGGCAATCTAAACCAATGCTGTCAATGGCAAACCTCCTAAAATTTCAAAGGTTCATACAGGATTCATGCCAAATATATGACACCTATGTAAGATTCACTATGTTAACAGAGCTCATGGGATTTCCCGATAGAACAAGCTGACCACTCTAAGTGCTTAGATGATGAAAAAGTCGACCTGATATTTGCGTTGAATAGTCCAACGCTTGCGCTTGAAAATGAATAACCATACAAAGTCGGAAATTGAGTAACTTGTTAATCAGGAGTTCCTGTAATTTAAATGCTCAATTCCAGTAGTAACCTCCAGTATCTTTGACAGAGATGGAGTTGGAATTACCTCAGTGACACCTCGCCTTTTTTCATAGGAAATCTTACTGGTATCCGTTACAGATGCTTCAATAAACTACTTGAGAAAATCTAAAAGGAATTCTAAATATGAACCCATGTTCAATTAGGAACACCTGCAACACTTGCGACACTGGAACACTTGCAACTCTTCTGGTCCCCTGCCTGTATTCGACTAACTTTTGGAACATCTAACTTACATCCGAGGAACTTTAGATTTCTACTGAGAGAGGGAAAATTCCGATCGATTCAGGTTGGGGATATCATCGATGCACCTTACGCAACATGTCAAGACTACTTAACACGAAAAAGTCGAGAAAATGACCATCAATCGACCTCATTCACCAAAACTGGCAATTTCGAGTGTTCTGTACAGCATTTACAGGTCGTACTCTGTTTTAATCCACCTAATGATGCAATGTATCATGTCATCTAACGAATGACTGATGCTTTAAAAAAGGTCTCGCGGCCATCACTGTCATCTTCACCTTCCTACACATTAATAGGCCGATTACCTAGTTGAAGAAATTAAATGGCCTTTGAGAAGTGATGATTTTAGTGAGCACACTAGATCCAATCAATTAGGTATTTTTGTGACGGACTTGGCTAACACCTCGAAACACGCGAAAAAATAAAGAAAACTATCGTGGGAGTCAAGTTTTTTTTATCGCGCAATGCATCTCGAGAAATAATTGTTCTCTCTCTCCCTTATCGGCATTACGTGCTGTGAACTGAGATGATTCCATGCGGTGTTCAAACAAAAAACTCACTGGAATTTTCCTCCATATGTGCCCGAAGATGTTCAATAAATAATTCTGACGAGGCAATCAGGTTTTCGCGATCCTTGATTTGGAATAACAGGAAAAAAGTGCAGTTTATCATGCAGTCGCAAAGAGCCGCGAAGACGGAATTTTAGGACCTGTTATACATATCACACACGGATTCCGTGAATTTGGTATCTGCAAATAACTCTCGAAATGGTACTTCTCAAGCGTGTGAAGAAGAAGGAATGTCCTGCAGATGCAAACCTAATGGTTGGGTTCCAACTTTTTATTCTGTCGCTTAAAGATAAGAGCAGCGTATCTAGTGGCACACTGTAACAAAATTCGAGGTAACTTTTAGTAGGGATTTAGACGCAATTTTAGTATGTGGAATGGCTATCAGGATAGAAAATTTCCGCTTTTTTTTGCGAATAATGTTATTCCTGGATAGTCATGCTCGTGCAATTTGGTATGCAGCAAGCACAAGAAAATTTTTTTTCGAAGATTGCTCTCTCTCTGCAGGTGAGTAAACCACCCAGCAGAATCTAGCTAACACAACCGCTACTAATGGTTGCTTATTTTGTTTCGTAATCGGCAGTTTTTAAGCTACATAGGTTGGAGGTTTGTGCAGCTTGTCATTGTATTAGAATGATAAATTCGCGTGGTTTTATTAATAGACCATGGGTCAGACCTTGTACGGTGTCGTTAATAAATGACGTGTTTTAATCCGTTAGGAGATCGATCGCAACCTGCAGACTTTATCGACCCTATTTGTCCAGAGACAACAGATAAACCAACATCCATTTATATTCGTACCACCATCATATTAGCGCAGACGTGTGTTAAGTTATTAGGGTCTCCGTGAAGATCAAGAACTCTGATAGGCATGACAAGTGAACATTCTGAAAAGTGCCAACCTCCTTTAGTATCAGGTATGCTGATGCAATAACAGTCAACCGTGTTCATTCTTATTTGATCTCAAAAGTAGGGATAGCATCAAAATTTTACAATAGCCCGACGGGGAGATTTCTTTCCACCTCAGTCTGTGATCAAGCTTTTATTTATTCTAAACAATATGACAGAAGAAAAAGCTGATCTCTGAATGTGTTACTAGAATTTCTGAAAGAAAGATTCTAAATTTCATCCAAGGTCACTATGGTCTACAGCAGGCACAGTGATTATGAGGACAGTGAGAGTGTCTTGTAGAAGGTCACAAGTTCAATAAAATCTCACCAGAGGGGACAAGGACGGCTTCTTCAACCCTTGTATGATTAACACCAGAATCCCCGTGGGACTTTAATGCACCCAACTGACCCAAAAAAACCCAGCTGAAAGCTCGGAATCCCCTAGATATATTGTTTCTCTCCAAGAGGCGTCTCTCACTGAGGAGCTTTGTTGTAGTATGATCGTTCACTAAAACATTTTCACATCGTTGGAGCATGTAAAAAGCTGGTTCGGTGCCGTCTGAAAAACTTGGTTGCCAAACTAGATTATAAGCGGTTGTAGTATTTTCGGGAAGCAATTTAATAAGTTATATGGGTTTGATGCTTCACGCTAAGGGTATTATATGGACGTATTTAATTTGTTAGGTCAGAATCCAGCTGCCTTTTGGTTGCAGAATTTGACGAGTTAGAGTGGTGCTATTTGCTTCCTTAGTTATAGAGAGAAAACTTTTGGACAATTCTATTGGCTGTCTATCAGAAAGTTGGGTATGCTCATCAAAGCTTTGAATATAAACCTATGTTAATCCAACAATATTACTTAGGCTAAACCGGTGCAAGGCCAGACTTCGTTCGTTCATCACGAAGTTCATGTTAATTAATTTAAACCGAATCAGATGAAGTATTTTCATAGAGGAAACTATCCACAAGGCTGCTGAAAACTCTTCGACAGCCCATTACCGTTTTCGCCCTTTTTGTAGTTTGTCCCCGAATTCCCATCATTTACAAAGTTGGCTTTAAAGTATTCTTAAATCTCACAATCAGTGAGTGTGTAATAAATTATGGGCAGCTTACATGTGAAATGGATTTTCGGGCCAGAAGTGACTGATTCAATGAGATCCTGAGCATCTTTGATAAATCACACTTGTATGGCTTGGTGCCGAATGTAGAACTTTGGACAAATCCGTTAATGCTGTGCCGTCTTATGCCTGAAAGAAAATGCTCTCGGAGCTTTTATTGAATTTCATCAGCAAGTTCGATTGTAAGGATCAAGCAAGATAGAGTAGACTGCGTTCGGTAGAACACTAAGGGTTCTATTTGGTGGGTGGAATTTTTTGTCCCTAAATAACAAAGCTACTGTTGTTTACTACTAGAATTTCTCAATCTCCCACAAAAATACTACATCATCACAGGGAACAAGGAGGCAACCAAGCACTGGATAACTTTCGATTCACAGTATATACCAAAACAGACATCAGAATTCCCCCTCGTAACCAGACTCAACTGAGAGTTAGAATGACGGCCGTATTTTTGAACCTTATTATCATTACTCCCAAAATCGGACTTTCTGATTTTGTAAAACTTCTATGCTAAGGTTCTTCGTTCATCTCCGAACAATTAGTCGCTTGTGGCTGCGTAATACTGGCGTCGGTGGATGCTTACTCCAAGCTGGATTGCTGTGATCAATCTGACTGAATAGCTCCTAGTGTGGAGGCAACCAAGTGTTGGCATAAGGCATCAATACGGTGCACTGCCTATCGAATCAGGAACCTGCGGTGGTCTGGTGGCCAGCCCAAAATGGGAGTCATGTTCTTAGTTCACTATCGTCTCCAAACTATTGGGGCAGCTTCTGTCACAGCTGTCGGAGCACTGGAACCGCTGGGCTCATGTCTCAAGCCGTGGACTCTTCCAGTCAACGAACTTCACTAACAAGGCCTAACAAAGCAGTGTCATGGCATCAGCTAGTGTGAACTTCTAAACATGCGACGACGAAAACTGCTTTTTAGATGATGGGTGCTCGGAGCTAAGACCGCACCAACCAGTTAAGTGAGTACCGACCGGACGGGCAAGCCCCAACCGTTTCTCGTTTGTTTCACCTTGGAGCATTCGCATACATGTTTCCAGCTGTATGTAAAGCATTAGCGAAAAATCGTTTTGCAAATATTACAACATTGCATTGTATTTTCTATTCAATTTTGAGATAAAACACCACACAATAAGTGTTGTTGCACGTCAACTAATCAACGGTTTCTAAAAGATCGGGATGGCGGACAAGAGTCCTCTTTTCGGTGTTTATCAAGCTTTCTTGAAAGGATGACCGGTCGATCAGTCCTAGGCCTTTTTTCAACTACAGCAACCTTGATTACTGGACAATTTGGCGGTTCTGGGATGTTTAACACTCGAAGTTGAAAGATTTCAGGGTTTTAAATTCAAAATCCACAGTGTAAGGACGCAAGTTGTGCAAAAGCATAAAAACAGTATATTTCCCACCACGTCGATAACAGGAACAGAGTCAATAGGGGCCAGACCGCGTCGTCTGGGCCATGTACTGTAGACGCGCCTCAAGATGTCCATGACTGTGTGGGTGCGCAAGTACATGACTGTTTTCTTTCCGATGAAATGCTTGTTGGCGTATGGACCCAAGCGTATAAAATCGACTTACAAACTTGCAGATTGCTGTCGCTAACGGCCATTGGCCCATGGATTACGACATAATGGCAAGCAATTAATCGTCTGTCCCACAATTTTTTTCAACACCAGAATGAGATACAGCAAGTCCTCTTCCGAGAGCTCCTCATTTGGCAGAATTATTTTCCTTCGTCACACAAATACTCCAAACGCAATTTTGTAAAGCCTGCGGTCTATTTGCACCAAGAAGCTCAGTAAAAGAGGAGGAAATCGGTATTCAACCTAATTTTATCGGGTTTCACCTAGTACTCACTGCTCTGCTGATAACACCCTCTGTCATATCTAGGTTAGCGCACAGGAACCAGGTAGCGGTTATTTAACGGTTACTTCCTTGTTTTTTCAATCAACTTCGCTCAGTTTGTCCGTGCTCATTAGATCACGCGACTCCTTTGTTCTGCAAACGCAAAAATCACGTGACAAAACCCCGTCCCACTCGCAACCTAGACCAACAAGTCATTTCCCGTCTTGTAGGTGTCGGAACGATGCTATGTGTTAAACACGCGTCAAAACTTCCTATACATAGGAAGACACCACGCAGTCACCACACTTATACTCGCGGGGGGCAGGCAGTCAACCAGGCTTTTCAAGTCCACGGATAAGTACGGAACACGTGTACAGCTACACTCGGAGAACAAACGTCCCCGTCGTCCGAACTTTTATCCAGGAACTCTCACGAGTTATCCATAAACGATAAATCACCTTTTGACTTATTCCACTATTCGCAGTTTATTTATCTTATCCTGGTGCAACTAGTAATTGTAAACTACTATCTACCTTAGTAAAAACTGTTATTAGTGCGTATACCTTCTGAGTTATATTATGACTATCAATTATCATAGTATGTGCACTAATAATGCCGCATTGTGGACTAGGCAGTCTTGGGACAAAGCTACGACGAATAGGTTTTCACTTTACTCATATAAATGTGGTACTAGGACGGGTATTATGATGAGTTAGGTACGAAACTTAAGGATAACATCAACTACGGAATCTCTGCGGGTTTGTTAAACGCTCAAGTTAACCTGGGTAGGTTCGCATTTTAGTGGCTTCGTGGTGTCACTGTACAAATGAAAATGCTGAAAAAAACAGGAGACAAGTGACCGCTGCTTTTTCATGCAAGTCGCAAGTACCAACCTGGTGAAACGCTTATTGGGCTGACTACTTTTCAAGGCTAATCACATACCGCTATGTAATTAGGAATTCACTGACTTAGCTTACGGATGGTATGCATTGGCACGTAACAAGTGGAAGCTATTTTCAACAAAGATGGACTTAACCAATACAGCCAGAATCGCAGCATTGAAATGGCAATCAGTGTTGTTCAGTACTTGGGATGATCGAACTCAGCTCATTTAGAAAAACAATACCAAAGATGGAGAAAACTCAACCGAAGCCACCGCAGTTGGTGGCCAAAAAATGAAGCGAATAACTATGGGTGCATTTCTGCATGAGAATTAATTAAAAGAGCCTCCCACACTCATTCAGGATCCAAAGAACTAAGTCCCACAAAAGGACAATTCCTCGCTCAAACCAACCATTTTTGTGTTTGTCCTAAAGGGAAATGTTTACGTTTCCAAGACCACATCCCAAACCTACTGAAAAAAATCTTAACGTCTCTCCCCAGCTAGGGTGCATAAACCTCACAGTTTAGTCCGTACACCGGCTTGCGAGAAATGTATCCTAATAGAACTGAATGTTGCCACTTTTATGAATTAATGTAGCAAGCAGCCATGAACTTTACACACGCCTGAGCACTGTGCACAAGTAAGCCAAACCGATAATGACAGGGCTATTATAAGGCCGAGAAATCGCGTTCGTAGACCCAGGAACCGCTGTTGTATGAAACAGTTGCAACCCCAAGCAAATGCACAAGAGGACAGGATGCCACTCACTGCATTGTTCTGAGTGTTTCTCTGATTCGGATTGCCAGTAAAGCCATAAACTCGAACCTGACATTCTTACAGTGGCGCATCGTGCCATCCCGATGCTATAGTGGGTGCAACAATCAATTTTTCGTGAGATGCGTTTTCAGATTCGTTGAACTCGAAGGATAGTAGCTTGTATGCGACTGATGAGAAAACAGCTGCTCGTGTATATTCAAGCAAAGATAAATAAGTCGGATGGCCCACTTCCTACCATGCATCACAGATGACACTCATAAACCTCAGGTGAAGCGAAACGGAATTCTGACACATTTTAGGGGCAGGCAATAGCTTGTTGGACTCAATGTGATGAAAGGCCCACTGTAAGTAGGGGTTATAATACTCGCTGGAGAGAACTGATGAGGAAAAGTGTGGTAAAAGAGTCTGCTTCAGCTTCACTTATTACTGTAGCAGCCACTCAAAGACTTGCTAGGACAAAATGGCTTTTTTTAACAACAGCACTGTTACTGAAATCATGAATGCTTGTTTTGTCCCTCATATTCGGCCAACTTTCCAAGTAAAATACGCAGTGCCAATGTTATGTAACTAGCATTTTTTGCTTGAAGTGTTTGACGAATTTCAAGAGAATCATGCAGATTTCTTTTGAAGCAATCAAAGGGAGTAGTAATAGCTGTGTGGATGAACGATAGAACAGGCTATGTGCGTCCCTAGGCTCCTCTTAGTTTTCTGTAGGCATTTTATAAACCTTTATTCATTTTGTGACAAAATCGTACACATTTCCTTTGGTGACCTTGAAAATGCGGGGAAAAATGCGAATTGCGCGTTTCATCGTGCAGCTACGTCAAGGTGAAGCTATTCAGTTCCACCATTCCTGTTCCTGTTTGACTTACAGACTTGAACGATATACGGCATCTGATATTTCCACCATGAATGGGTCCTGCTCAGGCATGCTGTCAAATATGACCGTAACGTTAGTTTGTGGTCAAAAACTTCTCGTCGTCTTAGCGTTTAGCTTTGGCCCAATATGCCACCTCTCTCATTATGACGCCGTGGGCGCTCATCCTTTTCTTTTGTTCTTATTGTGTATAGCGAAATTCCTCGTTTTGTTGTTTCCGTTATGTGCCTATACCCCTATTCTTGTTTTGATCTGAAAGAAGGCCGTCCTTTGACCTTGTCACCGTTCTAGTGGAAGGTGATACCTTGTCAGAAAAAATACTCTGAGCATAGCCAACTGTTTGGGTAGTTCAACTCAATAATTTAAATGAGGCATTTAGCATGGGACAGCAGATATTCAGAGTAATCCACAAGCTCACCTCTGCAAGCCATAGTTGCCGCCAGAGAGCAGACATATCAGAGAAGTCTTGATACATGCGAATAGTTGATTGTAGGGCTGTATACGTCTCTGGGGTAAACAGATCCCGTTGAAGAGTGAGAGAATTCAGTAAACCGGGCTAGAAATAATTGAAAGCGGTGGTCTAGTAATTCATACGTCACAGAAGTAAAGATAAAGATTAACTTTGAACAACGTTGTCACACTCTCTGTCACGTGCTTGTGACATGAGCTTCCTTACAACCAAATTCGTTGAACAGGTTCAGGGTTGCAAATATATTTTTTGTCATTAGTCCTTGATTCAAAGAGAGATAAAATGGCTACTGAGATATGCGCAATGAGTGAGACCTAAACAAGGGACATAACAGCCCCCTGACCTGCGGGCCACAATGGTCGTCTGGACATGAATCCTATACCAGTCTCTTGCTTGTCTTTTGATCATTAGTTAGATATTTAAATAGTTTCAGAACCTTTCCACCCAGTTTTAGTTCCTGCAGCGCAGCAGAAAACACCTACTGTGACAAGCCAAACTAAAACACGTTGCAACGCCACATATCCGGAGAACTCAGATTGAAAGATACAACAGACGTACTGGAGGAACTGGCACAGGTGGTATCGGCTTTGTTGGATTCCAGGTGACCAATGGTGTTGTCTGCACATTGTGAACTATGTTTTGTATGTCTGCACGCATGAAGTCCCAATCTCTCTTTGAACCACATAGTTGTCCAATCAGGAGGACGGTAGCCACCAGAATGAGGAACCATAAGAGCATCACTGGAATCCACCATAGACGAAACTTGCGACGTGGCATAAATTGCAAATTGATGACAGCCTGATGAGACCAAGCTAAGCAAGCGTAAAATAAATGTGTGTTAGAAACCGTTCGATGGTGTTAGGGATTAGAGATAACCTACTTTACACATAAGCGAGGAGTGATTTCAGAAACCGTTCTGGAACCAAAATATATGCAGCACTTCATCGATGATAGTTTAAAAGCAGTCAGTACCTGAAACAGAGCTTCTAGCACGCTGGACTTAGTCGTCTGTCCAAGGCCTGCCCATTCTGACCTTAATGTGGGTATAGCCCTAGTCAGCCCTACGAGGGTCAAAAGTCACACTGTGATCAATTCAACATCTAGAGTTCAGCAGTTGTGTTGCACTCAGAGCGTGCAACTACTAGCTGACACATACTGTCCAGCGATGAAAATTAACCGATTCTTTGATTAGGAGAAGCTAAAACCAAGCCAGTCAAATACAGAAAACCAGTAATAATATTGAATTCACACGTACGTTGCCATACAAGCCTGGCACACCGGAAGCCAACATAGGTGTTATTTAATTATTGTGTACGTGCAGTCTTCCGCATGGAACTTAATTTACTTTGTCTACTTTTATCTTATTCATAAAGATGGTCATACCAACTCCGTCTACTTCGTTTTTAGCTGCCCTGCACTCAACGCCAGTCGAACTGCCAAACGGCTAGGATTACTAAGCAAAGAAGAATAAAACAACCCATATCAAGTTTCACATAGCACCACAGCTGAAAATAGTTTCAAAAGGACTGAATCACCGTTCTTGGACAGTTAGCTGTGAGCGCCCTGATGGTGTCTCTACGATGCTTGCAGGCAAAGCTCAGTGGAAAGTCCAACAGCCACCTGATCAAGAGTCTGTAATGGCTCCTGGAAATCCCAGATTAACAGCGTCGACGGGGCTCGCGAGGACCGGCTACTGCAATATGAGGCTTCACGTGAAATGCAATTAGGTTGAACTGAGGCGCAGAAGAGTGACCAAAAGTGCAAGGTCTAATCCTAAGTTGTATTGCAATTCTGTGCAACCACAGCAGGCATCAGTGGGGAGTGTCAGGAAGACAAAACCGCTCAGAAGGTCCTGACATCTAAGAGCTTTACGAATAAGCAGAAATTAGTTCAGTACTTTGGAACGGCCGGTCAAGCAGATAAAGGCACTGATGGTGTTCCGGAATAGATTACAAGGTTCGTACTCGTCTGTGATGATTACAGCATTATGATGGGCGCAGTCCAGCTGAGGCAGTAAAGTCTTTTTGTATCCAAGGCGTTCATCTGATAGTCACAAGACCTGCAGAGAATACAGTTTAGACGCTATTAGCAGAGTCGTTTAACAAGTTCCTCAAGGAAGCGAAACTGCCAGGGGACAGGAAAATTTCGGCCATGATGTCTGTACAGAACAGCAGGGACCAAGAAACTGCTTCAAAATGTAATCCTGTCAGTTTAAAGTCGCTGGTGCTAAATGTACTCGAGAGGATGATCAGAGACAAGCGGCCAATTTGACCACCAACAGCTCAAACACAGCCCAATAGCAATGCCAAAGCCATCGAAACCCAGACTGGATTATATTTGGGAGCTCCACCGCCGATCGCTGCGCTTGGACAACTGTTTTGCAAGACATCTAAGAAGCCGTCTTATAAGGACACGTGTGAAAGTGTGATCCGAAGTACAGTAAGGTAGGTAAGCAACTAAGTACGCAACTTGCCCATGGGTTCAGGCGCAACTGCCGGTACACTATTAACCTCCTATGATTTCTTGATGACTTATCTTTGAGACTGGGCAGAGGAGGACAACTTGAAGTAAGTTACCTGGATTTCCGTAAGACGTTTGACCCAGCCGGGCACAAACTGGTGTTAGTCAACTCGGGGAGTTTTACACTCAAACTAGATGCAACCGAAGCTGGAGTACTTTCTGATGAGAATGCAGCGCTTTTTCACAATGAGTGGTTCCACCCCGTAATCGGATTGCTTCAGGGACCAGTGTTTGGGTTTTCACCATTTCTAATCCGCAAACGATTTGGTAAAACACCTCGAAAATCCTTCCCAAGCGCTTGTGGATGGTGTAAATCTAATTGGCCACCCCCGACACAGGGCTAGTCAGTGTGATCTCAAAAATTCTATGTATGTTACATGCACCTATGTTATATATATGTATTTATGTTACTTCAAATCTCCCATTATATTTCTCCGTGATTTAACACCTTATTAGACCCGATGCTTCATGTTTGAAGCGCTCTCTTTGAGAACTTAACAGCAGCGCACCCGTCCCAAAGGCATCCGGTATCAGAGGCCCGGATATTTCAATTATGGCCGACCGTCGCTTGATCCAGCGTAGTTGTCTTCCAGAGAGGTCATCCACGCATTGAACGGGCTAATACGTGTGGCTACTTCAGAATTATGCAGATGGTATTGTTAATTTACAAATCCTTTGTTAGGTCTTACCTTATGCACTGCGTACAAGCACAGAAGCGAACACAAAGATACATGAGAGTGCTGCAGTGCATTCAGTAACAGTTTATCTCATGGTTTGCTGGTCCTTGAGGGCCTCCTCACGAGGATAGACGAGAGGAGTTTAACCGGATGTTTTTTAAAGCACAGGAGGCTAACAGAGACCACATCGATACCATTAGTTTATCGTCGAACTGCGCTGCTGTCAGATGTGACCATGGTTAGCCCTATTGTAATGCTCAATTTCACCGTCCTTCTAGTGTTTATAACAGAAGCTAAAGTAGGGATTTTATGTTAACAAGATCCTCGCTCAGGCTTGCTTCCTCGCTGCACTAAGTGGCCTGGTGGATAAGAAGGACGTAACCAGTTGTGGTTTGCAGAAGGGTTTTCAGTAACCCTATTAATAGTGTGTTACGTCTTATAGGTGCTTTAATTCTGTTTGCTTGCGATTCGCTGCATTCTGCTTTTGAAAGGGGATAATTAACTCGAGACCGGGACTTTCAGTCTACAATATAGTGGCTGTCACATATTTCCGTAACGGAATCTGACCACATACAGCGTGTCATTAAAGATTCATGACGTTTAAAATGTCAAAATTCCTCCCATACCTAGACCGTCTCGACCCAAACGTAATAAAAAGTAGCAAATGAATGATCAGTCTTCAAGTATCACGTGTTGCAGAATACCGGTAGTTCGGATGCGTTACACCATCGTTGGTCTGCTTACTGAGCTCGGCGAAACTTCAAGTGTTCTTTCTTTGGGGAGAACACTCTCTTCACGACGCTACTTGCTTAGGGCACGCTTAGCATTACACAAAATATTACTGTTCATGATGACACCACAAAAATACCCACACAAGCTGGATGTATTATTGAGGTTCTGTATACAGTCGTTTGGTGCTCAGTACCCAACGAACGAATGTAGGGAACTAACACAACGTTAGGCCGCCTTCGGTGGCCATAAATGACCCACGCAAGGCAGAAAAATGTTCCATGCCATCTTCAGCTCCGAAAAATATAACAGAGCTATATATACAGGACAATTACCGGGTGTTTCAATTGGAATCCATGTCGGAGTGGGCGAGGTAGAAATTGTTTCTGAAAACGAGAAAGAAAGTCCGCTTATAAACCTCGTTACGGTTGCAACGCTGTGATAATGCCAAATACTTTGCATAACATGTCAGAAAGGTTCATCAAATGGAAGCTGTGAAATGCTGCGTACAAAACAGCACCAATAATAGTGGGGGTGATTGCAAAACATGGTGTCTATAGCATAAGAATGATTTTCGACCTCCAATTCTACTAGACAAGAGACAAGCAGCTACCCATTTGCGATGGAGATATTCCATCTCTGCCGTCAGTATGCGAGTCAGTAATTATCAGGGGAAAAGGGACAGACGAATATCGCAAATCAGAACGCCAATTTGCAGAAAAAAAGAAAACCAAAAATGAAAACACTAAAAGCTGGAAAAAATGAAACAGTACAAAATCCAGATAAATAAAGCGAGTACGCATATAATGAATACCGAAAAAAGAGCACACGGTCAAAAAATCGAACCAAAAATTTAGCCCAGAAAAATATAAAAAAAGCGAAAAAAAATTTCAACGACAACGAACATCCTGAAGAAAAAATAAATAACCTGAGGGCGAATAAAGTAAAAAAAATCGCTTACTGTTCACAGTGACGGTTCGATTGAACTGTAGTATTACGGTTTCGTTATCGTCGGATGCGAGGAGTACACAGTTGACGACGAACGAGGGTTTCCGTGTAGTAGCCCGGCGGATTTCGGGGTCTGATCTTTGCCCGATTAGCCGTGTGGTCTATCTCGACGATGTCCGCCGCGGCACCGTTCACAGTCGCCTTCCATACTCCATCAATTCGGCAGCAAGGCCCAATGGAAGTAGGTCGCATTCCAACTGCTTGTTGTCACCGACATCCAGAACGGGGTCGTCAGTGTTCTCACGATCCAGCGTTCCCGTCAAATTGGCCGCTGTCAACGAGAAACGGGGTGTGCAGTCGAGGTACAATCATGTCCAGCAAGTGCAAACGGACGAAACAGTGACGAAACAACGCCTAGGCAGTGAGAAGCACAACAACTCACGCAAAATGCGCACAGTCAGATCCCGCTCGAATCGGTCGCCAGTGTTCGTGTGCTCCCATGTGCATCGTACGACCGTGGATCCGTGCTTCGGATAGGTTGTCTCACCCGCTGGTGGCCTGATCCTAACCGGTGTGCTCCTGTTATCGGTCGACAGTAGGTCGCCACGTGACCGCATATCCGTCAGAATGAAGTGTCCTTTTTCGACACCGACTGGTCTCCGTCTAGGATACACTGGATCTCATCTGGGGAGCCCACGTGTAGTATGCCGTCTGCAGGCACGAACACAACATCGCTCACGTTCCACTCTGTAACACAAAGACATACAGATAGACTGACTGACAGTCAGACAGAGAGACCAGCAGACAGACAGATAGGCAGACAGACAGACAGCAGACAGACAGACAGACAGACTGGCGAACAGACAGACACACAGGCGCCTAGACAGACAGACTTGTGTCGTGTGTATTCACGCGTGAAGTTTTGTGATAAATAACTCGTCCCATTTGCAAGCAAAATCACTAGTCAACCCACAGCGCTCACACGAGCCAACCAACCGGACACGCATCCAACCAGCCACACAAGTCACACGCCAGACCGATGATGGAACGAGGAACGGACACGAACACGCGCAAAATAATTGACCCAACGGAAAAGAAATTACAACAGCTAAGAACGGGCAAAACTGACGTATTGTCAACGGGTTTAGAGGCTCCCTCCAAACGCCACTGACATGCTGTGAAGCCAAATAGAGCAGGCTGCGCTCAGCGGCCAATTGAGCCCAACCTCCTTGAACAGAGTTAATGGTCACAAGTGGACTGCCCAACTGAGCTGCGCCACAATAGTCACATGTACCGGACAAGTGGAACTGAGCACGTATGTGGTGCAAGCAACACAACCCACGTCTCACTAAGCTCGACCAGTATCGAGGTGACGGGCCTGCTCGAAATCTGAGCGTCGGAATGGCATTGGAATCTCGTCCGCAACGGTCCGCATTCCACGTTGCGGAGCAAGCAAATCACACGCGGCATCGAGCCGGCTCACTTGCAAAATACTCCATTCACGTTGAGAGTTACATCGGAAGTTGCACAAGTGGCAATTGAGATGATTCGATTGACATTCGAACGAATTGTAGATGGGCATGCAGCTCAGTATGATCGCTTTACTGGACGTTGGGAACACACGGATAGGTGAGGCTAAGAGTATAGAACCAGGTAGGACACGAAAGACAACGGGTAACCGGTGTGCGCGTGCTTGGGTTTGCGCGTGTGCGTGTGTGCGTGTGTGCGGGTATGTGCGGGTGTGGGTGTGGGTGTGAGTGTGGGTGTGGTTGTGGGTGTGTGGGTTTGAAACGAACTGGCGCTTACGGGTCACAGTGACGGTTCGATTGAACTGTAGTATTACGGTTTCGTTATCGTCGGATGCGAGGAGTACACAGTTGACGACGAACGAGGTTTCCTGCGTGTAGTAGCCCGGCGGATTTCGGGGTCTGATCTTTGCCCGATTAGCCGTGTGGTCTATCTCGACGATGTCCGCCGCGGCACCGTTCACAGTCGCCTTCCATACTCCATCCAATTCGGCAGCAAGGCCCAATGGAAGTAGGTCGCATTCCAACTGCTTGTTGTCACCGACATCCAGAACGGGGTCGTCAGTGTTCTCACGATCCAGCGTTCCCGTCAAATTGGCCGCTGTCAACGAGAAACGGGGTGTGCAGTCGAGGTACAATCATGTCCAGCAAGTGCAAACGGACGAAACAGTGACGAAACAACGCCTAGGCAGTGAGAAGCACAACAACTCACGCAAAATGCGCACAGTCAGATCCCGCTCGAATCGGTCGCCAGTGTTCGTGTGCTCCCATGTGCATCGTACGACCGTGGATCCGTGCTTCGGATAGGTTGTCTCACCCGCTGGTGGCCTGATCCTAACCGGTGTGGTCCTGTTATCGGTCGACAGTAGGTCGTCACGTGACCGCATATCCGTCAGAATGAAGTGTCCTTTTTTCGACACCGACTGGTCTCCGTCTAGGATACACTGGATCTCATCTGGGGAGCCCACGTGTAGTATGCCGTCTGCAGGCACGAACACAACATCGCTCACGTTCCACTCTGTAACACAAAGACATACAGATAGACTGACTGACAGTCAGACAGAGAGACAGCAGACAGACAGATAGGCAGACAGACAGACAGACTGGCGAACAGAGGAGACCGAGAGACATGGAGGCAGGCAGATACACACAGACAGGCAGACAGTCAATCGGGCAGACAGATAGACAAACATGCACTCAGGCAGACTGACAGACAGAGAAACAGACTGACTGAATTACAGACAAGCAAACGGACAATTGGTGAGATGCACGGACAGTGTTTCAATCAGACATTTCGTTTCATATATATACTCACGGAGAGGCACGTAGTCAAACAGACAGTCGGTCAGACAGACACACATTCAGAGGATCAGATACACGCTGACCGACATGTTTCGTGTGTATTCGTGCGTGAATTATTGTGAGAATTCGGCCGGCATATTTGGGGTTAAATTGAGTCCTTATTGAGAAATTGTCATGGTTCAGCGCAGTGCTCGAACTAATCTGTACAGCCTGAGACGGATTATAGAATGGGCCACATTGAAGATGTTACTGTGCTGTTTCATTTGATTTTGAGTGATTAATGCCAGTTCACGAATAAGGACCAAGAAATCCGATTGCTCTAATCACTGTATTAAACTGATTCTCCTCTGCAAATACCACTAGGGGTACACCACCACCAGGCTGAGGACATATCGCAGTTCACCTCGCCACAAATTCGATCTCGTCATAAGGAGCAGATATCGGCGGCGAGTGACCAAAAAAGGTTCGACCACATTCCATAAAATTTAGAAAAATATGTCGTTAAAGTTAGAGGGATTCATTTCATCGGTTGAAGGGGAATAATCATGAGGCACTGGCTGTCGCATATGGTTGGGACCGGGGGCCTATTCTTGGTAAGTTGTCTTCTACACCTCCATACATAATCCTCTTGGATTTTCCTCCCTTAAGATAGGGTCATTCCTGGCTCCACTATTTTACTTACTCCAAGTTCTGAGTGGGCTTACAGCGGTACGCCAAACGGAACTTTCTCACTCGTCAACTCTCAGTGGCCTCTCTGTATGCGATGAGGTCGAAAATCCAATTCCCAGCTGCATTGAATTGATCGTGCGGTTCCCATCGCCTTCCACCACCCCTATTCGTAGCCCTCTATCAAGCTGATCTTACGCACATTCCTTCTTATCCTACGATCTCGGTGCATACAACTACGGTTCTAACTACACCATCGTTTGATGTTTCACACTCCTCAACTACGCCCAGGGGCCACTTTTACCGACAGAACGCACCTGATTGCACCAAGACTACAGCCCCTTTTCTAAAGTTCACTTGAGGCTTCTGCTACCTCGTTTGTTCTTGAAACAGAGGTATATATTCCTTCACCCGAAGTTTCCAAAATACTTGCGTCAAGTAAATCACTTGTTGTCAGCTCTTCGCATACCTCTCTGATATAAAATTTGGTTCGTGGGGTGGCCATTGGGCCTCGGACGCTTCCAGAAAGGATGGCCCCCTGAACTAAGAGCATAGGGCAGCCAGAGAACTTACTCCTCTAGAGGCTCAGTCTGCCGGATTGTTCTCGCTCGTGATGTAACCCCAATCACTGGTTGACGATAGCTGATGAATCGTAAAGATTCTGCTTGCCACAAAGGTGCTATAACGAGTGGCAGTAGTCCGTATATAGTGAAGAACTATAGTTGAGTCCGTCCAATAAGTTTTTCTTATGAACGAAAATCCTGCCTCATCCTCAGTTCTTCCGCCATTCTTGCGGCTAGTCGCGCGGCGTTCAACTCAGGCCTCGGTCCTGTTACCGACTTCATAGATGTTACTCTAGACTTGGCGTATATCATCATGCATCTCGGGTTCGATGCACTATCGACAATAACCAACCACACCATATCCCACTTCAGGGTCGTCACTAAACGTGTGCCATTCTACATCCGCATCATAAATGTGGACAGGTTTCACGCAACGGGGTATTTTTAGTTCTCCTAACGATCGCATACTTTCCAGCCATCTCTACCACACTTCTGAGTCCTCGTCGCTCAGTCTGTCATCCCAATGTAGTTGCTTCTTACATAACTTTTGCAATAGTATTTTAGCTGGTAAAAGCAAAGGTGCGACTAAATCCAGGGGATCAAACATAGACGAGATCAAAGACAGAATTTTCCGTCGGGTAAGCGGTCGCTCAGGAAAAACGAAGGTGAAGCGAAATTCGTCCGTTTTGGCGTCCCAGTGCAACCCCAACGTTCTTTCAACTGTCTGAAAGTCTTCATCAATGGAAAGCACCGGTGGAGAGACATTTGACTCACATACTTTATCCAAGATGGACTCTCTATTACATATCCACTTTCTCAAGTGAAAACCACCTTTTGATAGAACTTGACTAAGCTCACACAGTAATCCTTTAGCTACGTTCACATCCGGTAGTGATGCTAGACAAGCATCAACGTAGAAGTATTTATCTACTGACTGTTTTACTTCGGTCATGCAATCCGACCCCCAATCTGAGACAGTATTTCTCAAAGCGAAATTTGCGCAAAATGGTGAAGACGTGGCGCTAAACGGATGTGATGTCATCTGGAACTGCCTGTGCTCGATGGCCAAATCTTCTGAGTACCACCAGAGCACGCGTAATGCACCCCTGTAGGCTTTGGGGATCTTCACTTCCATAAACATTTCGGTAGTGTCTGCACCGTAAGCGTAAGAGTACTCCAAACAAATTTGTAGTAGCCTCTGGTCCATGATATAATCTATCGTTCAGTGATACATCCTCAAACTTGGCCGCGCAATCTAAGATGACTCGGAAACTATGTGGCTTCTTAGAGTTCAAAACAGGGTGATGAGGCGAATACCACTTCTTTTCGTTTCTTGATTTAGGTTTATGAGGTGGCACAGTTTCTAGATTGCCCTTTAAGATGTTATCGCTCATGCGTTCTCCGTATGGCGCCAACAGAGTCGGATCCTTAGCGAAGCGCCTCCTCATATACTGCGCTCGACAGTGAGCTAGACGATAGCTGTCAGGAAAACTTTCAGCCGTTCTCCACGGCAATGGTACTTCGTGACGACCATCCTTAAATATTGAAGGTTCTCCAGCAATTAGAAGCGCTTCCTTGTCTTCGACATTCTGGCTTGTGCCCGAAGCCTCTAAATCGTGCAAATCGGCCTCATACAGCGCCTTTAGATGAGCAGTGATGTCATCATCCTTCATATTTAGGTGGTACACTTGCCTCCAGACCCTATGTCCCACTGATAACGGGCCAAGTAGAACCAAACCCAAAGGTGTCTTGACAGCATAAAATTCCATTTGCTTGCCCAACCTCTTCTCCATAGGCCAATGTGCCTCTGGAATGTCTTCTCCTGTCAGTATTCTCACACGTTTATCAGAAAACTCCATAAAGGTAGTGTCCTTCTGGTGACTATATTGACTAGTTATCTTCATTAGGCTCATGACTGGTGGGCTGATGGGCAGGGAACGTACTGAAAAGGCTTGTTCAGCCGCTACGGTCTCACATGAATCTACCGATTCAAACTCGATTCTGAGACTTCCAGGCTCCACAGTAGCGGTCCCACTCACTGTCGATAAATTCAAAGTTGTTGGACCACCGGTCAGACCAACCTCATCAAGCGAGTCTTTCGCTACCAGTGTTACGCCCGACCCACTATCCAACAATGCGTACGTGAGAACGCTGCCGTGCATACCATTCACACGAACCGGTACAACGCCAAGGCCGGTCCCTGATTCCGTCTGAGATGTTGAGTTGCATAAACCAACCGATGAGGGTTTGTTGGCATCTGGTATTACATGAAATAGATGGTGGTGAGAACCTGAGCAGCTCTGTATACCACAGTCCATAGGAGAATCGCATTTGTTACTTGCATGGCCAGGTTTTAGGCATACAGAACAACTGTTTCCTTTTCACCACACGCTACCATGCTTGCGCTGACAGGTCGGTAAACCTACGACAATACTCCAGCTCGCGTCTGCTGTCGCAAAGAGGGCACAAGCCATAGGTAACCTTTTGAACGGCGAATACTTTATGGTGCCTTTCGTTGCCTTCCCGACGTTGCTGGGTTTGAGGACGATGGCGTTCTGAGCTTATGGCGATCATACCATAGCGGCTGCGCGCAATGCGAAGTTGCATAAAGTCAGAGAATCTTATCTGTTTTCCGAGGTTGTCCATAGTGTCAGCCAACCTCGCCAAGTTCCGACGAACATCCTTAGATAACGTGCGGAGAATTCACTCTATGGTCGAGACGGAATTCATGTCACTAGTATGATTAATCTGACTTAGAGCGACGTGGCAGTTCTGAAGATTTACCGATAATAGAGAGAGTGAATATGCATCATGGTGCAACGGTTTCAACTTCTTGAATAGATCGTCCAATATAGCTATGGCCACCATATGTTCCCTCCCAAGGAGATCCTAATTATTTCTCTCGCTCTATCATAGACAATCTCCGGGGCAACATTACGCACTCAATCACAGGTTCCTTTACAGGGCCCCTATAGTAGTGAATCAAGTATAACATCCTCTGCCCGTTATCTTGCACTCTATCCTCTATGTAATATTTAAACTGTTGAACAAACCTCCAGTAACACCTTGGGTTGTCGTCGAAAGCCTCTAAGTCTAGTCTAGGTAAGTCCGACTTAACTGCATAAGACGGTTATATCGCTGGCGTTTCACATATGGGCGTGCTATGTCCTATCACGGTTAGGTAATCCTTTATTGTAACCTGAGTATCAACCTGTAGGTCGACGACGGAATCACCGTCTGAGTTCAGCTCCAACTCCGCTAGACGCACTTCATCACGCGCTTTCATAGGCTGTTATTCTTTTTCCATCTGTTTTGTCTTAATCTGTGCTTGCAGCAGGGCAGCTGACTTTAATTCTTAAAGCTTAGATGAGTCAGAGCCAGGAGATGAAGCACTAGCTAAAGGATGGCCCGAATGGCCGACTTGCCTCGAATTCTTCGGTAGATAAAGATTCCATGGTTTTCTCAGAAACCGTAGAGTTGTTGAGTACTGCTACGGCTATCTGTCTTTTGAGCTTGAGTGACGAGTGCCAATTCGCGAAAAAGGACCAAGAAATCCGATTTCTGGAATCATGGTGCTAAACAGATTGTCCTCTGCAGATACCGTAAGAGTTACAAAATAAGGTGGTACAACCATCAGCCTGAGGATAAATCATAGTTGACCTCGCCACAAATTCGATATCGCCACAAGGAAAAGGAGATCGACGGCGAGTGACCAAACAAAATCCGAAAAAAATCCAAAAAAGTGAGAAAAATAGTTTATCAAAACTACAGGGATTCAGCTAAATCAGAGAAACGGAATAATAATGATGGATTGGTTGTCGCATACGCCAGAGAACGCCAGCGAATTCTTGGCAGATAGTCCTCTACATATGATCACAAACACCACACATG